>BMAV01027121.1:0-14057 GCA_019973955.1 Trichonephila inaurata madagascariensis | reverse complement strand
CTATTAAGTAATGCAAATTTTGACATCAACAGTTTAAAAAAACAAAATGTTGCTATAATTAAAAAAAAAAAAAAACCCTTCAATCTTGAAAGGCGTATCACGACCCTTTTTGTTAAATTAAAAAACCAAAAAAAAGTCAAATTGTTTTCAGCAATGATTTTCCTTATCATTTTTTTTTAAAAAAATTAAATTGAAGACGTTTGAAATACATCAAAGTGTCTGTAAAACAGTCAATTTTTTTTTTATGCTTATGAAAATAAAAGAAATTTTTTTTTTTAAATTTATTTATACACATAAACAAAACGCCTATTACTAGAATAAATACCTCCCATATAAAAAAAAAAAAAAATTTAAAAGCCCAAAAAAGGACAATTTAAATTTCCTGCCCAATTCAAAAACAATAAATTATTCAATACCAAAAGACAAATGCTACTTGAAAAACATATCACTGACTAGCAATTTCGTAAAACATATTACAATAACGAAATAAACTCAAAAAAGGAATAAGAGTTTTAGGGCATCATTCAGCGTCTCGGCGTCCCATTCCGCCTTTACAGCAGAGTGGTCTGTCATTAAGGCGTCCATACTTGGTCTACTCTTGATGCAGAACCACAGGCGTCTCCCCCCGAAGGTGCGATAAAAGATGGATCGGTGGCAGAATGGAATGAAGTCTTTACTTTGAGCCCGCATCTGTCTGCAACCCCCCGATGGTGGGATTAGGTCAAACACCGTGGAGGGGGGATGCTGAACACTCGTTCCCCCGCCACACTGGTTTTTACTGGGTATTAGGGACGGGTGGTATGGGATATCCTCGCCTCCTCTGAAAATTGGGGGTACTTTAAACAGCCCTTTTCTTCCTTACTTTCGGGCGGGCCCAGCCATGATAACAGGTAATGCGACCACCGCTGACAAAATTGTCCAAAGGTTTTTCTCAATCAGCAGATTGAATTGTTTCCCCCTGGCTGGCTCCCTCAATGTTTCTTTCACTGATAGAAAACATTGGTCCATGGTTGCTAAAGGGATTGCCCCGTTACATCCCCACAGATCAACTTTGGCGGTTTTTGGGAAGCCGGTGTGCTTACCCAGAACAGATCAAAGTCTCTTTGAATTCCCGAGGCATGTGGGGGTGATCCCCAACAATGGAGGCTACTCTGGGGGAACCACATTTCCCGAAGTCTATAAATTTAATTATTTGATATTTGGGTAAAAATTAATCAAAAAAAATTTTTGTAGTGCTATCTCTTCTCATTCTTGGTGTTGCATTCCGGTGGCCAGCGGTGTATATAGAAAAAAAAACCCAAATTGAATAATTCTGAAACGGCTAAGGGATGGGAAGAAACCTGGGCTGGCAACCTCTGTCAAACTACCACCCTCAAACAGGAGGACTCTGAGAATGGAAAGACTTAACATGCACGAGCCTCTCTACAATGTGTTTGGGGGCAACTTCTCCTACAATGACTAAAATTCTTTTTTGGGGTTTTTGAAGTAATGCTAATTTTATTGGGTTTTAATAGGAATTCTGCAACCAAATATATAAATGTACAATGTGAGTTAGGGGCCCAAAATTTGAAAAATACCTCACAATGAAGGACCTAAAACCAGGCTGAATAACAAGTAAAGAAAATCCTTAACTGAATAACATATATAATAAAAATTTGCATTAAAAATACATTAAATGCACATTTATACTAATTTTTACTATAGGAAGAAAAAAAAATTATATAAAAAAAAGTTTGTAAGAAAAGGGAAAGTATATATCCAATTAAATAAATAAAAAAATAATTTAAATTTTAAAATTACAAAAAGACTTCATGTGATAAAATTTAGAAAAATGTAGTGTCAGAAAAATACAATAACAAACATACAGAAGGACATATAATAGTTAAATTTTTTTTGGGCCAAGGGAGGAACACATCTGGCTGAAAACCCCCTTTCCAAACTACCACACCTCAGCAACAACAAATATCTGAACCGAAAACTTAAAAGCACAAGTCTCACTACACAGTGGTTCTGAAATGGCACCTGTCTCATAACACAGATAAAAATTCTTCTGGATTTGTCGCGAATGCTAATTCTATTGGGTTTTAATTTGCATTAAAAGGAATTACGTTTAAAAATACCTTAAATGTACATTTTATACTATGTATGACTAAAGAAATAGATAAATGTTATATAAATAATGTTTGTTAGAGAAAGGTAAAGTATATTTCACAATTAATTAAATATATTTTAAATTAATTTTAAATATATTTTAATGAATTAATATTTTAAGCTTTAAAATTAAATTGATTCTAGAATATATATATGCTGATACATTGGGGAAAAAAATGTAGTCAGTGAAAAT
Organism: Trichonephila inaurata madagascariensis; assembly: GCA_019973955.1. NCBI lineage: Eukaryota > Metazoa > Arthropoda > Arachnida > Araneae > Nephilidae > Trichonephila > Trichonephila inaurata. Next base: position 11,713 of record BMAV01027121.1, on the reverse strand, counting down.
TCAATGACAAATATATAGAAAAAAAGACAACCATGCATTGAATAATTCTGAAACGGGTTCAAGGGATGAGATATTAAATTCTTTTACGATTTAAGTACATCATAAACATTATTGGCATAAAAACTACATATTCCTTTTTACAGATAACTTCTCAGCTTGTACGAGTTCAGGCATCAGAAAACCAGGTCTCTCACTCAGTTATATTGATTGCTGAAAGCCATAATTTAAAAAGATAATACTTTTGTAGAATGTGGGTAACATAAAATTAGCTTTGATAGAGAAAAATATTTCATTAATCAAACTTGTTGGTCATGTTTATTGACTTATTTTTAAGAATATACTATTTGTGAAATATATCCAATAGCTATGATATCATAATTAAATATTGTCAACAAGGAAACAATTTTTAAAAAGTAAAATTTTAAAAAAATCATTCTATATTTTGACTTTAAAGAAAAAAAAACACTTTATTTCTTTTACCAAATGTTCATATTAATACTTTAAACAATATAGCAAAAACTATTGGGATTTATAAAAAAAAAAAGGGTAAAATAAATTTTTGGGGAAGAATTTCTAATTAGCATAAAAGTATTTAGATCATAAAAATAAACAATGACACAATGATTTCATTAAAATTTATCTGAGCAATTTTCTACCAGCTTTTACTCTGCCTCAGTCTGGTTAAATGGAAAAAAAAGAGCTTGCTCCCCATGTTTTTGATTTTTTATATTGGTTATAATCTTCTTTTTAAAGAAAGTCTGGTTTTATTTTTAGAGATGTAGGCCTGAGAATCTAAAATTGATTTGAGTTTCAAAACATGAAGAAAAACTGGGCAATTTCAAAACATTTAAAGGTTCAATCAGATAATGAAATGCATGGCAAATCATAAAAATATATAAAAAATAATCATAAGTAAAAATTAAATTCAAATCAAAAATAAATCAGAAATAATAATATATACATAAATACGTTCATATATGTACTTCATAAAATAGTAACAAACCAAAATTAATACATATCACAAATAATCAAACCACAATTAATTAAATATTAAATGCAAAAAAAACAAAAAAGGTTCATACAGTTCAAAAAATAAATAAACAGCCTAAAACTGGTAAAAAAAAATTAATTAATTTAAATTTAAAAAAACTGTCTCAGGCAGTTAAAATATACACAAATTTAATGAAATAGGTCTACCCTTGAAGGCAAAGGGTTAGTTTTAGAATGCTTCTGGATATACAACATTCTTTGTTTTTCCATTTTCAATGTAGATATATAGATTGCTTCTCTCATAGACAGTTATAGACAATCTGTCTCTAAATCTAAGCCACGTAATTCTAAAGATTGCTGTTGAGCTTTATTGATAGTGATTGCAAATGCCAATCGAATCGGGAAATGCAATATCTTAAACTTAAATAGCATATATGTTGGTACCCGTGGGGAATGGGGAGGGAATGGGGAACTTTTTTGGCTATAGAAAGGTCCTAGCAAAAAATTACAAAATATATTATTTATAAATCTGATAAGATGAAAGAAAACAATTAAAATGACAGTAAAACTAAATTCTCCACAACTTACCATAATGTATCCTCTCACAGAGATATCAATTTCTTCTATAATTTAAGTACAACGTAAATATAAGTGTTATAAAACTACATATTGTTTCACTAAAAAATTTTCCCACGGCATTTAAAAAATTTAATGCATCTCGGGAGGGTTTAGGTGTGAAAAAAAAAGGTCTTTTAACTCACTTATATAGAGCAATTCAAGCCATAATTAAAAAGATAATACTCTTGGGGGATGAGGGACAAGCAAAGCTAGCCTCATTACAAAAGGGGAATACTTTATATAGGGGCATGTTTAAATGGTTTTTTTTTTAAAATTCGTATAATATATTCACAACAGCTATGATAAAATACATATAAAATCTAATGCAATACAAATCAAAATTTAAAGTATTGTGCGGGAAGGAAATATCATTAAAAAATATAAAAAGGAATCCAAATTTTTCTTATATTAAAATTAAAAGCTATTTAGATCTAAAACCATAAGTCAAAACCCCCATATATTACAAGAAAATTTAAAAACCCTATTACATTAATAAAAAGGGGAACATAAGTTGAAAAAAAGAATATTTTTAAGGAAAGCAACTGAAAATTAGTATGTTTTAAATTAGATGATAAAAAAAGAACAATGACTCATGATATCATAAAATTTATCTCTTTTTTTAAATCCTAATTGTAAAAAAACTTCCATGTTTTTTAAATTTATACGGGGTTTAAAGGGGAAAAATATACATATTTTTTTTTGATGTGTTACGGGGGTGATCTCATCAAAATCTGGGAAAAAAGGGTTTAAATAAAAATTTCACTTTTTTTTAGATTTGATGTAATTATTTTTTTTTAAAAAATTTTGATAACAAAGAAATTATTCTCTTAATTATAAATTTTTTTAAAAACTAAAAAAACACCTTATAAAAGAAAAAAAATAAACTAATTACATCTGAGTGTGCTTGGCAAATGCTCAGAGGTGGACATGTAAAAAGAATACATCATCCCAAATTTATGTGTTTTTGTTTAATGATGCAACGGGAAAAACACAGTAATGGCATAAAAAGAATCTCTTTTTTAAAAAATGGTAAAAATAAAACTCCCTTTTAACAGATTTAAAAAAAACACAAGGGGGATAAAAAAAAACACTTTAAAACCAGAACATTGGAAAAAATTTTTTTCTTCTTTAACTAACAATTAGAAAAAAAATTTTTAAACTTTTCCCCCGGAAATAAGATCCTCTTTCCCCCCACAATGATTTAAAACCTCAAAAAAAATTTTTGCAAAGTGTTTTTGCATACATAATATATTCTAGATTAAATTAACAGTTATTTTCCTTCAAATTTATAAAGGTAAAATAATTATTTTTTCTACAATACGTTGAAGAGATGAAATTATTCCAATGCAAAACTACATACAGGAAGAAATCTAGCTGAAATTAGATCTAGACAGCACTGTGAAATACTGAATAGAAAAACCATTTAACAGACTAAGCCTTTTTCCCCCAAGCACATTTCTTTCAAAAGGCAATAGAAAAAAATTACAAAAATTTAGAAAAAAATCCAGAAGTTATTTTTAAAAAAATATATACTTTCTAAACCGAAAAGATGAAAAAAAAATAAATAAAAAAAAATGGTTAGCTACTCAAATTTGTATAAAATATCCTGTCATACAGAAAAAAAATTTTTTGTAATTAAAGGGTACCACAAAAATTTCCAATTTGGTAAAAAAAATTTAAATGTGTTTAATCATTAAAATATATAATTTAAAGAATCCATCTATTCTTATATTACAAATTAAAACAATTTAGCTCTCCCCCTTTTGGCCACACGTCTACTGCAATAAAACTAAAACTATTAATTAATAGAAATGTAAAAAAAGGAGAAGAAAATATATTTTTAAAAATCGACTGATAAGTATAAATGAAAAAAATAGAACAATGACTCAATGATTTCAAGTAAAATTTTGGATTCTTTTTTATCTATTGTACAAAACATTAACCTTTCAAGCTATTAAGATTTTTAAAATGTTTGGGGAACACATGGTACAAATATATTTTTGTACAGTGTCTTACTGGGGTGACCCTTAAAAAGATTCAAGGGGGTTATTTATAATTTTTTCTTACATAGATTTGATATGAGTTTTAACTTTTTTAAAATTAAGAAAACAAAGAATCCCAAAGACTCTGTGACTGTAAATAACGATTTGAAAAAAAAAAAAACAAAAACATGTCTCCATATATATATTTTGTAGTGTCAGACTGGGGGTAAAATAATAATCAGCAAAAAGATGCTTTTTAAAAAAAAAAAAAACTAATCACACAATAGTGTGCTTGGGAAATGGTCCCAGGTTGACAAGCATAGAACATTATGATCTGACTTTTATCTGTTGTTCTGTAAAGATTGTACAAAAAAGAACAGCAATGCCATGAAAAGAGTTTTTTTCATAATTTAAGTACAAAACAAGTATTAGTGGAATAAAAACTTTATATTTCTTTCCAAAGATTACCATTTCCTGGGTTTTAAAAAGTAATGTAAATTTTTAAAAGGGTTTTAAGTTGACATTTGGGAGGGAAAAGGGTTTTCCCCCACTCAACATATTGGTAATTTAAAAAAAATAATCAAAAAAATAATACTTTTTTCTGGGTTTGGGACATATTAAACCAGTCTCATTTGAAGGAATAAAAAAAAATCTGATTGACACATTTCATTAGTATATATTCTTAAAACTAATTTATTATATTAGTTGCACTTGTTATGCAATATAAATTATGATTAAATATTGTCTGATAAGGAAATAATTCTTTTTAAAAAATTTAATATAAGGACAAAAAGTATTCTAAGTTTGAAAATTAAAAAAAATTTATTTCTCTACATTCCTTTTATACAGATATATTACAAGATAACTAAATTTTTGGATGGGTTAATTTTTTGTTTCACAAAAAATTCTGCATTTTATAGAAAGGAAAAAAAAAACAAAAAAAAAATGAAAAAACATTTTTTAAAATAAAATTTTAAATTAGTCTATAAATATATAGATCATAAAAACAGGGGAAAATTTCAATGATTTAATGTAAAATTTATCTATTAGTATCTACTATGCATACACATCTTTTTACGCTATTTAAACTTCTATAAGGTTATTAGGAAAGAGTTGTTAATTTTTTATATTGCCCAACTAGGACAGGCCCCACATAAAGTTTCTACAGACAAGGTTATTTAATAATTTAACTTTAAAAATTTGTTGAATATGGAAAACAAGGGAAAAATTTGTTCGGGAACCCCAAATTACTTTTTTAAACAAAAAAAACTAATCAGCATAATTGTCCACTTAATAAAAAAAAAAAATACCTAATTCAAGGGTCTGCCCTTTGGGAAAAGTTCTTAAGTTGACAAGAGTAAAAACCCTTTTATGATGTGCATCTTCTTTTTTCTTTCCCATTCCACAAAAAAAACAGGAAAGACATGAAAACAATATCATACTTAACCCCCATAATACAAATTATGTGCCTCAATAGATTTAAAATAAAAAAATTTTATCACGGGGTTAAGAAAACTGCTTTTAAGTGAAACCCTTGATACCATTTTTTTAAAACTAACAATTACAAAAACATTACAATTGCTTGCTAAGATTCTGTTTAAGCACATTGATTTTAAAAACTAAACTTGAATCATCCAGCTAACACAAAAAAATTTCATGACAAACAAACTGAATAAAAAGAAACAATGATAAAAAGAACTGTTCTAAAATAGTCTGTATTGACTTAACACACCAAACTAAATAGTATGATTTCTATTTGCTAATTTTTACTGTACCTGACAAATACAATATAGGTTATCCAATTGCTTATTTCTTTACAAATAAATTAGATGTAGGAGCTATGTATTATTTATTTGACAGTGAAAAAGAAAGGACACCTAACTGAAATATTGAATGTATCATGACTGATGATTTGACAAATGACCTTGGGTGTTAGGAGATTGTGTAGAAACATTTTCTTTATAAAGGACCTCTTCATCATGCTTAGAAGAAACAGCTAAGCAATCTTCCTTCTAGTTTCAGAATGAGAAATAAAATTTACACTTTTCTATTGTCGTTCTTTTAGAACAAATAAAACTCAATAAAGTTTTAAAAATTCGATAAAAATTTTTCTGAACTATTTGCAAATATATAGCCTGTTTTAATTCAATATTGTGATCATAACTATTGAAATAAGAGTATACTTATGGAGTATGTCATGACGTCAATTTTCTCCTGTCTGTTCTGATACAAATGTGAATTGTAAATCTTTTCACAAATTAAAAGACCAACCATTTTAAATGCGAATTCAATCATATCAATAATTTAACCTATAATTTATTGAAAGGGAAAAAAGAAAATATTTTTGGTGAGCAAGTAGAAAAAATTTTAACTGGCACACCATCCAGTTTTTATTCTCCCAACATATTTTTGATGCTGTCATTATAGATTACGGATTCTAGACGAAGATATGAGCGTCAAAGTGACAAATTTGTGGCTAGTGAAATCATTGGCCAATAGAGATCTATTTTCCTAAGTTTATATACAGATAGATGGCAGAAGCGTGTTTAGACTATGTTCAATGCTTCTGCAGGTGTATAAAACAATTATATAACATGGATATTCATGTGTGTGAGTACTCTTTAAACATATTCATTAATTCTTCAAGATACTCCATACTTTGAACTGTTTCTAGTTCTAATGAAATTGTTGAATGTTCAGTCTGGAAAACTATTTTAAACTAAAAAAGAGTCACTTACTAAAAAGAATATGAGTTTGTAAATGAATTAACATTGATATAAAAAAATTAGAATATGAGGAATAGAAATAAGAAAATGTATTATATGTTACATCTCGATCGTAACAAGCGCCATGATAACGCTGTATTGTTGTAAGTCCGTTGCCATTTGCGATATGCTAAACTTAAGGTTCGATGACGATTAAAATCTTAACATTGGATATAAAATTTTCTTATCTAACTTATTTTCTATGAACCTTTTTTAAATTTTTCTCCTAGTTTTTTATTTTATAGCTTTTAAGAAAGCTGTTTTTACTGTAATTCATTTACCTAAGATTCTTTTTAAGATTTTAAAAAAGCTTTCTCTGAATTTTCAACGGTCGATTTTCTTAGCTGCTCTCCCTTTGGTCAGGCTAAATCCTACCCACCCACAGATCTGAAATTTGCTTTCATTTTCGGTGCTCCGAGCTGATTTTCAGTGCCAGTTTATCCATTGTACACTTGGCGCGGGCGGGAACTCTTCAGTATTCGAGGTTTTAACCAGTTCGTAATACGCCAAGATCACGAAACAGGGCGAGTATCATTCAAATGTGGCTGTCCATCTATTTGATCTTCTTACGTCTGTCTACGTCACAGAGCTAGAGTTAATGAGTTAGAAGTTGTTCTCGGTTCTTCCGCAACATAAAAAAGTCCGAAATACAATTACACCTTTTACAGAGAATACATAAAAAAATGAATTTTTAATGTCAGTTTTTGGCTTATTTCTGATTAAAACTTTTGATCTGTTGCTAGAATAATAATATGTGGTTGTCCATCTATTAGACCTTCTTACACCTGGCTACGTCACAAAGATAGAGTAAACAAGATAGAAATTGAGCGGTCTTCCACGACATAAAATAGTCCGCAATACAATTACACCTTTTAAAGAGAATACATACAAAATGGATGTTTAATTTAAGTTTTAGGCTTGTTTCCGATTAGAAAATTTGAACCAATCTTAGAATAATATTTTAAGTGTAGTTGAAAAATTTAAAATATCAGAAATTTGTTTGGATACTAAACGCTCAAGAAAAAAAAAAGCATTTCCTTTGCATATATGATTCTTTTTTTAAATAATAAACTTTCCAATTTTCTTTTGAAACAATTGAAATATTTTTTTAAAGTTAGGAAATCTTGTTTTATTTAAACATACAATAGTAATTGAAGGAATATTATTTTGAATTTTTTTCTATAAAACTATTTTCTACATATGATATATATTTTCATATATATTATTATTACTATAAAATTTTTCATACATGATATACACATTTTACATTCATTATTTTTTAATACCTTACCACAAAAACTATTTTAACTACTCTGTATAATAATGTTATAAAAATTAATATTTACTTCAAGTACATATATGCAAATAAAATGCTAAAAAATTAAAGCCATGTTTTGACTGAAAATATATTTCAATGAAAATTTATTTATAAATTTTTCTTCGCATTTTTTAATTTTGAGGCTTTTTAAATGAAAGGTTTATAAAAATTTTAAACTTTGTTGTTATTTCTTCTCAATACCTTGAATCGAATTATGCATGCACTGCCAATTTACAAGCAGTCTTGACTATTTGGAAGATATTTTCGTGTGAAAGAATATTATTTTTTACCATTAAAACTTTTGATTCTTTCTAAATACTTTTTTTTAATTTTAAATATAACCAGATTTTTACGAGAAATCTACTATGGTTCATAATTCTACTGTTTTCTCGGAATACCTTTATTTTACACTTTTAGACGTTTCCATGTTCAAGTAATATGTTTATCAATATTTAACACTATTGGAATTGTTATATCAGCATATTGTTTTAAGAGGAAGATGGTTTATCATTCCCAAAAGCCACACCATACCATTACATCTCTAATAGGGAGATTAAGAGTCAAATCTAACTGATAGAAAACCTTTGCATTCGATTTTTCAAAATTTCTTTTACACAAATACAAACGCAATTTACGTTATTCTCTTAAAAATGCAGTTATCTTTTATAATTGAAATTTTGAAATATTTCTAAAAAAAATTTTATAGCTTTTTTTTCAAAACTACCACAATTTTATTATTATTGAAAATTAATACTACGGTAAATTTTAATTATTTAAATATATTTCAAAATGTTTATTCAATTTTTACTTAATGAACTATGTATAATTTGGTGATTACCCATTTTTTTAAGTGTAAGCCGCCAAGCTGTGAGTTGCATAAAAAAGTTTCATTCCTAAGTTTTGTAATAATTTCAAGCATTTGTCACATAAACTAATACTGTCAAATTTACTTTATTAAACAATTTTTTTGCAGAAATAATTGTACTTCGCAATGAGGAAAATTCACAATCAGACCTTTTGCATAAGAAAGCAGAAAAACTTTGTTAGAACACTAATTAAAGTGGTGCAAGAAAATAGAAAACAAATGTTCTTTTGAATTCCCCAAAACTTTCCAATGAAAATAAACTAAAACAAAAATATATATTAATTAATTAAGAGGGACATCTTAACTTTTGATTTCGGATAAAAATTTTTATTTCATTTCAGATAGTAAAGCAATATTTTAATTAAATTGCACTCAAAATCCATTCAATAGTTTTCTTTATAGAGATTAAACACGAATAGATTCTTTTTATAAAATGGATTTATGGTATATGTAAAGTAAATTTCGTGCATCTAAATCCAGCCATTTTTTGGGATTTCTCCTACCCACTAACTTCAAATACAAGAGATTGTATTCTATTACAATTAATTCTTATGTTTAGATTGAAATATAAAACAAATTTAAAAATTTGGCTGTTTTTTATTTTTTAACTTTATATAAATATTCAGAAAATATTACAAATATTAAACTCTTTTCACCAGAAAGAAACTTTCACGCAAAGAAAACAAAATAAATTTATATTGTAATTTTAGTCTCGTAAATGTGTCGCTTGCATTTCTTCGCTTCAAACTTTGCTAAAAAGCTAAAAATGTACATACGTTACATTTCGTTACAATTACATTTTTTTTAAATTTTTCATCTGAATAAAATATGAATTTATTTTGGTCCTTATTTATTTGAAAATAATAATTTGAGGAGAGAGAGAGAGGACCCACACGCGTAGGAAAATATGCTATTGGTATTGCGAAAAAACAAACAGGAAATAGCATTACGTTCTGTGCATATGCTTAAAAGGGATTAAAAGGAAGAGTTAATAGTTTAATGGAAAAATAGAAAAGTTTAACTGCTCGCACTTTTCTTAATTTTCATTATTTTCTTATTCCAAAATGAATGCTTTCATGCTTTCGATTTTCTATTAAGCTTCAAGTTAGTTCAATATTCTGGCTAATTATTTTAAAGAAAGAAAGTAATTCCTCAATATCACGGGTCCTCTAGACAAGAAGGGAAAGGTTTTGTTTTGTCTCCTCACTCGAAACCAATCCCCTTTTTTCATAACTGCCATACCCTCATGTTGGGGGAGATCTATTCAAAGTCCCTGGTACTGTCCGTCATGATTGTTATACACCATACCGGTGTTTCTAGGCAGACAATCTTTCCAGACTTTCTTCATCCTCTATGCGTTTCCAGTAATGGAATTTTTCCAACAACAACACTTTGCTGCATCTTATCCAAGATATTAAAAATAGTTTGCTTTTTCAAATCTTTTACTAATGTGGCTGTGAAAACCAATTTGCCATTGGTAATAGAAATAATTAAAACAGAGAATGTATTTTCAAGTTACAAAAAACTGGTATTTTCAGAAATAAAATTTTTAAACAAATGATAATTCCCCATTTTATATTTCATTTAATCAATGTTTTTACATTAATTGTTGTACACTGATCAGTAAAATTTTAAAATTTTGACATTTTCTTTTATTTCGAATTAATTATTGTTTAGTCAAATGAGTGCAGAAATTTTAATTTTATTTCGAAAAATCAGAACATATTTAAATTTAATATTTCTATCTCATTATAATCTTTTTCCAAGTTTCAAACCTGGCTAATTGAGATAAAATGTTCAAACGTGTTTGAATTTACTTGCTAATTTATCTGTAAACAAGCAAAAGAATTTATGGTATGGCCTACATTTCTTCAAATTGAGGTAAATAAAATCTTGGTTAGAAACGAGTAAGGGAAATATGTTTTATATTTTAAGGTTTGATGTATTACTATAATTAAAACTTGGATTTAAAAAGGCAAATAAATAATTTTGAAAAAAATTATTATGTAAAACTGTCCCTTTCATTTATCGTATACAAATGAACAAAGTTAGTATATCCTTAATTTCGAATTATTTAAAAAATACAATCAAAATAGGTTTAAAAGCGACATTCGAACTGATTTTGTCCATAAAGGCATAATTTGCTGATGATTTATGTCAAAGTATTGAAACATGTTAAATTGTTTTAAAGACCATACGGCTTTTTTCTCACCCTGGCGATAACAACTTCAGAACTTTTCTTTCACATGCTCACTTCTATGCGTTTCATGTAATTGGAAATTTTTCTTCCAACAACAACAAACTTTTGTGCCCCCGTCTTATCCCCAAAGGGGGTCACTTCAAAATAGTGTTGCTGTTATGTTCCTAAAACCCTTTTTTACTTGGGCTGTAAAAAACCCCCAATTTGCTTATTGGTAATAGAAATCAATTAAAACAGAAATGTATTTTCTGTAGAGATTTTTTGATATTTTAAAAGAAACTAAAATTTAAAACTTAAATGCCAAACCCCCCTTTTTTTTTTAAATTTGCATGATATAAATATTTTTAAGAAAAGAAATAGTATATTTTTTACCCTATCAAAAAAAATTTATAAAATCAATTTCCTTTTTTTTTCGGTTTTATTATATTATTTAGTAAAAATAGTAGCAAATTTTTAAATTTTATTATAAAAAAAAAAACCAGATACACCTATTTAAATTCTTAATATTTCTACCCTCATAAAAATATAATCATTTTTTAAAGATTTAAAAAATCAAATCCTGGAAACGCTAATCTGAGATAAAACTTGAATAATGTAAAAAATTTTGAATTTACTTTGCAAAATTTATCTGTAAAAAGAAAAAAACTTATGGGATGGCCTCATTTCCAGAAACTTGATACTTTTAAATATAAATAAGAAAAATTTGGGAAAAGAAACATTTTCATTATTTTTAATAGTTTTCATATTCTTAAATTAAATGCACTCTGATTTTAAAAAAATGGCGAAATAAAAAAATTTTTTTAAAAAAAAATTAATTATAGTAAAACCTCCCTTCATTTATCTATACAACATAAAAAAAATTGTATACAATTTCCTAAATTTTAATAATTAAAAAACGAATAGCAATCAAAAAGGTTTATTAAGGTATCCGACTATTGGCCTGTTTTAAAAGGCATAAATTTTGGATAATTTGCT
>BMAV01027120.1:53174-85919 GCA_019973955.1 Trichonephila inaurata madagascariensis | reverse complement strand
TTTCGATTGTAGTTCTTTCTTATTTTTGACCGCGGGAAAAGCCTTCGCTAATTCAGCCTTGAGCTGCGCGAAATCCGTGGCTGTATTTTGCACTAACACCGATCCAAATATCGAGTACCAATCTTGAGCCCTTCCCCTGAGATGACTTTTTAAGTAAGCACATGACAGATTACTTGGGATTTCAAGTAACTGTATTTGATTATCTATTGTTTCAAGAAACTCTGCAATGTTCTCTGACCCTGAAAAATACATTTCAGGTAGTACGTTACCTCCACCTGCATTACCTAACCCAGAATTAAAGTAGTTCGGGCGCCATTGCGACATAGCCATCCTGTGATGACTATGTCTATTAGGATCCGCGTAAGCTAGAGGTGTGGGATTATCAAAATGATGAGACATATTGGATTCTTAATACAACTTTTATTAAGAATAACTTATATTACTTAATTCTAATTGACAACTTTCTTAAAGTGAGAGTTAACACCCAATTAAACCTTATATTCAAGTCAGATCGTGCAACTAGATCATTTATCTTAATTATAATAAATTAACTGATTCATCTAACTTCCTATACGAAATATTACCTTTTGCAGAGTCTCATTCCTTCAGTGATTGAGTAACACCTATAATTTAATTTTATATGAACGTATCCTTATTCCAGAGCTATAGGACATCTAACTCTTGATCCGAATGATTCCACACTAAGTTATCTCTAAACTTGCCGCTCCTTCTCATCAAAGCTTCTATCCTTTTAAAGTATATCTCATTTACATATTTGATCCGTTTATCTTCTTGGTATTGGGTTGGAAAGGTTTTGCCATTAATCGTGGCCGTCAAAGAACTTAGGAGTTATTTTAGAAGAAGGACGCGAGAGACGTCACACACTCATTGCCATAAAGATTTTAGCGTCAAGAAAGAATTGTCAGAAAAAAAAAACGAAATTTTACATACGTAAATACATCATTGACGTAAGTAAGCAATAACAAAATCAGAGCAAAAGGATCATTTAAAGTAGAAAAAAATAGAGGTTTTATAGAGGTTTATAGAGGTTTATAATTTGGGCCACCGTTGGACCATCTCTAGCATGAATGCATGATGTGATACAGTCGGGAATTGAGCCATATAAATCCCGTATGATATCGTGCGAGATCTCGTTCCCTCCGTTTGCTGTAAACGCCCTTCTAATTCGACCAAACTCGTAAACTGTCCCACTTGCCATCCTAAATGATCCAAGATATTCTCGACTGGTGACAAATCTGAGAATCGAGTAGGTCAGGGAAGGGTGGAAAAATGGCGGAAGCAGACTTGTGAAAACCTTGCTGAGTGTGACTGAACATTGTCCTGCTGAAAAATGGTTTCTGGGAGCCCTGCCAAGAGTGGCAACACATTTGACTGAATAATGTCATGAATGTACCTTTGGGCTACCATGGTGTCGTGGATCAATACTAAAGATGCCCGTGTGTCGTATGCGATGACACTCCATACCATCACACCAGCTGTTGAAGCACTGTGCCGCTGTACAGAGAAGGCAGGATTGAGACGTTTACTCCAGGGCTTCCACACATGTATACGATTATCATCACTGCTTAGATAGACTGTGTTGCTAAAGACGACTTGATTCCATTCAGTTGCAGCCCAATCCCTTGGAGCGTGACACCATTCCAAACGGAGGCGACGGTGAGTGGGTATCAATGACAGTACACATAATGGACAACTGTTTTTCAGCCGGGCGCCTTGTGATTGAACAGACCGACTTAGAGGCCCATAGTGAAAGTGTTGCCTTTGTATGGATGGCGGACAATGCGACAGTTGGTACTATGCGTGCGTGATGTATGATGTGACGGTCTTCTCAACTGTTAGTTTGTCGAGAGAATCCTGGGCCTGATTGTCATGTAATAGACATCTCTCTTGTCTACTGGTCCCAACACCTCCTCAGAACGGCCTAGGTGGCAAGCTACTCATCTAGCTTACCGCTTGGTTTCCATCATCCCTATGATTTTTCCCCTCACGAACTCTGACATCAACTCATTTAGTCTTAGATGGCAGTGGGATGGCATCTCTAGTTAAAAAGCGTTCATCTTCAACAGATTAAATACACGTATTCAAGCTCTTGCTTAACAGTTCTATAATCCAAGGAGAACGAATCTCAATGCCCTCTGATGGCATTATATACAAAGCGTAATCACACTACAGTGCTAATTATTTGCATATTTGCCTGACATGTACCTTTTAGGCTAGTTTCCTTACAATCCCACTCTTAATTCTTGAAGCACAAATTTTTACGGCAATGGATGCATTTTCAGACCTTTACACAATAAATTAGCGAAAATTCCAAATGTCATACAATGTATTTATATGTATACTCAGATACAAATCACAACATCTGCGAAATTCAAAAACACCTTTTTCAACTGCTGGGGCATATCCTGTTTTTAAAGCTTACTTGAAAATTTATAAAGAAGGACAAAACTTTCAAATACTATGTTACGAAATTGAGGTGAAATATAAATGAAAGCTGAGCCTTCATAATTTAAAATACATTAGTAGTAGACAAATAAGATGATTAACCTTTGATCCATCCAAAATCTTTTTTCAGTGCTATATTTCGTTCTCACAAATGATGAACAATGACTTCTTATGAAGCAATGGCATCCATCTGTTTGACCTTATAAAACATCTCCCCCAAAGTTGATATATGGATCTCATCATCAGACCTTAGATTACTTCTGTGAAGCATGGCGTCGCCTTACAGAACGCTAAAAACATTTTTTTTAAACGCTTTAGAGAATTAAAACCATGATATTCTATTTTAGACAATTTTAAAGGTATCTTATTAAGTAAATCCTAATAAATGATTATCTTTCTCGTAAAAAATTAGCAGATTTCAACACCTAGTACCCTCATAACCTATTTTTTCCCTCGCTGGAGGATTAAAATTAGCAAGTTTTTATTAATCGGCAAGTTCTTATAAATACAAATTTAGGTGGAGTTCTGGTAATCAATGATGGGTGGTGTCAGTCTTTTTTTTTTACAGTCGTGAATAAGTTAAAAATTTACATGATAATAAAGGATGAGCAATTCATAAGGAACATGAGTTACACTTTAGTCAGAAATATATGTATTCATAAATATTAGATAATTATAGAGATGTCTTGGAAATAAAATTACTCAAATGTTCCACGAGGATAGCAAGGGTTCTAAATAAAAAAAAGTTAGAAACAAAAAGGAAATAAATTGCCTTTATATGCTGAGCTCATAATAATTAATACGAAGAGAACTTTTCATTATTTTTAGATATAAGGTAAGTTAATATTAAATATTGCAAAGAGTAGAACCTTTGAAACACTTAAAAAACATTTTTATAGCTTGAACTTTTATAGCTTGATCCCTTAGGTTTATTAAAATTGATTCTAAAAATGTCACATAAATTAAAGGGTTATTAAACTGGAACAATATCAAACTATTTTTCTGCAATTGAAATTTTTCATTTATTTTTCAAAAAGGCATGAAAAAATAATTAAAATTAATTTTTTTCTGAACAAATCTGATGTGTTATTTGCAGAAATTTATAAGAAAATTTAATGCAGTTTATTTCAATATAATAATTCATAAAAGTTATAGGAAAATTCAGTGAATTGTAGATGTATACATTGAAGCAAAAAAGAAAGAAACAATTTATATTCATTTAATAAGAATTTAGTTTTAAAAAAATATTATTTTTTTATTTTATTGACAAAACTATCATAAAAGTTAATTTTAATTTATATATATACTTATTACAATACATATTGTTTTTAATTCTTTTGAAATTTAAAATGCATAACAATTTTAACTTATCATCAATAATCTGCTGCTTTTACGCCATTGTGAAATATCTTTTTTTAAATTCTAATTGGTTCTTACAATTTTTTCACTTCATTTACATAATTCAAATTTAAAAAAATCATTTTCCGAAGTTCCATAAATGAATACTGAAAATGATAAAAAAAAAAAAAGTTGCCAATAGAATATAAATAAATACTTAAGGTTCTAATCAAAGGCGAGAACATTTTTGATGATATAAAACCTTTTTAATAACTAAAATATAATGAAATGCTACAATTTTTTAGGAAAAAATTAATATTTGTAAAGTAAAGATATTTGGTAATAAATTGTACGAAATATTAAATGTAACATTTCGACAAACTGTGTAAAAAAATGTGTACATTCTACTTCATTTTTTAAATTTTGGTCGATAATTTTTGTGTCTAAATAATCGTTCTTGATATATTTGAACAAGAAAAAATCAACTTCAGAAAAAAAGTATCTTTCATGAACTTGTCTTTAACGAAACCAGTTTTGAAAATTAATCTGCTTTCTGAGAGAAGCCAGAATTCGTAGAATAAAGTACTATAAAACAATAACTCTTCTAACAAAAGCCCTCAAAAACCTTTTTGCTTAAGAGAATAGAAAACAGTGATAGTTCTGTATTAATTTTTAAACCTTTTAAAAAAAATTCTGCAAATATGGAGGTTCACATCCATGTGTTAAAGATATGCATGGTTTTAATAAATTCTACGGTTTAATTTTAATTTTAATGTAATAGTTCTAAATGTGACCCTCTTTTAATCCACTAACGATGAGGACAATTGCGGCATATTTTCAAAATACATGATCTTTTTTCTAATTCAAAACTGACTTAGTGTCATTTTTATTAAATTCTATGATAGAGAATGATCTTTGAGATTATTGAAGAATTCGTTCATATTGTTAACGCACACACGTACATAAACACGCAAGCGCTTAGACATAATTATACAGCACATTCAGTATTATAACTGAACCAATATAATATCACATTTATATAAATAAAAATGAATGTTTGTGTGTCTTATGTCTCTTTTGCCTTCCTAAATCGTTCATGAGATTGCGATGAAATTTTGAAGAATGGTTGGACACATACCCGTGAAAGTTTTTGTGTTAGTAAAACTATGTCCTGATAGATGTCCAAGTTGCGTTGCGGGGAATTAAGGAGAGTTATAGATCATTATTTCCATTTTAAACTATTACATATACAGTCTTAAAATTTGGTAAGCAGATTCCTTTTATGGAGTAAATATCCGCTATAAAATGGGTTTTGAGAAAACCGACCCCCAAAGGGACTTTGCGGGGGTTAAGGAGCGTTGAAGATAAATATCCCCGTTTTTGAAATATTAAACCTACAGATTTGAAATAAGATAGGTCAATTCCTTTTATGAAAGAGAGTTCCTCTAAGAATGAGTTTTGCGAAACTCGACCCTTAAGAGGAGCTGCGAGGGCTTGACTGGCTTTGAGGATAAATATTCCCGTTTTTTGAACTATTAGACCAAAAGACATGAAATTTGGCAGGGATATTCCTTTTTCGGAGTACGGATCCATTACAAAAGAGATTTTGTAAAAATCAACCCCCCAGAGGCGTTGAAAGTGCTTACCATTTTTGGACTATTAAACCAACATTTTTGAAATTTGGCAGGCATGTTCCTTTCATTGGATAAAGATCCACTAATAAAAGAACCTGCAAAAATTGTCAACCAAGGTGTTTGCGATGAGTTAATAGGACATTAGAGATAAATATTCCCCTTTTTGAACTATTAGACATTTAAACTAGAAATTTGGTATGCATGTTCCTTTCATGAAATAGAAATCCACTAAGAAAGAGTTATGCCAAAATCAACCCTTAAAGAGTTGTCGTTATAGATAAATATTCACGTTTTTTTAACAATTAGACCAGCCAATTTGTAATTTGGCTGGTATATTCTATTCAAGGAGTACAGGACCACTACAAAAGAGGCTTTTACGAAAATTGTATCCCAAGGGGTTTGTGAGGGGTAAACGAGGTGTTATAGATAAAAGAGAATTCTGTTTCTTTGAACTATTAAACCTAGACTTGAAATTTGGCTAACTCTAAAACAATGGGAGGGATATTGGTGATGGATCTCGTAATTTTGAAACTCGATCAAATGACGAGGATAATACCCGAAGTGACACCTCACTCTCCAAATTTCCACATCACGCTATCGTGTGAAACTTGAGGCATGACATATTTAGCGTAAATGAATCCCTCCACACGGTGGGTCTTCAGTCGCACCAAGGCTCGAATTCAAGATTAGTCGAACATTCGGAACCACGAACATTCGGCTACCCCGGACTGACGGAGTGTATAAATTAGAAATAATAAATAAGCTAATAATTTAAAAAGCAACTTCGTCTCGACATCTTTTAATTAGTTTTATGTTCTTACCTTCATCTATAATTACCATGAATGAATCAAACCTTACCACTTTTATACTTTCATGAAAAATTTGCTCGCAAAATATGTTTTAACCGAAATTATCCTTTAATTTTTTAAAAAATTCTATAAATTAACTCAGTCAACTGCAATAAAAGAGAAAATAGAATTTTTTTCAAATATTTTATTACAAAAACACATACACGTATATAAATCATATGTACAGTAAATGGACAACACCATTTAAATAAAAAATAATATTTTATGAAATTTTTAACAACGTTTTTAAGTGCTTGAAAACCACAACTAAAATGAACGCTAATTATTAAAAAAAAACTACTGTAAATATTAAAAGATAATAAAATATTCCCATGATTATGTACAAATTTATAGAAATATTACAATGTTTGTTTATAATTTTAATTAAACGTTCTAAAAAAAAAGATTCTCATTTCTTTAAAATTTTTAAAATATCCATAAAAGTGGCAAATATTGTTCAAAAGCCTCTTTATTACTATACTAAGTAATTTAAGAGTGTTTTCTCGTGACTGTTTACTAATATATATTGAGAATATATGTATATATATTCTCAAAGTAAACATCAATTAAAACTATTATTTTTATTCCGTTTGTGTGGAATAAATCAATAACTAATTATAATGCAAAATATTTTTCCATAATACTGAAGTATTAATAAGCTTCGACATTTTAGAAATTGCATATTGATAAAAGAAAAAGATGAAGATTCCACTTCCAGTACATTTAAATTATCTCCCGACATTTAATTTTACGTAGATGAAAAAGTATTGAACAAATTGTGGATAAAAGTACAAGAAATGACATGGCACTGGTGAATGATAATGGTAAATTTCGCTAGCATATTTCGTTACATGTTTAGCACTCAAAACAAAACTAAGAATGTACAAAAAAAGAGAAAATTTTTCTTTCTCTTACATTGATTTTTTGTATTAATTGAACTAAGTCGTGTTCTGTAACAGCTCACGTTTTTTGTTGTTGTTATTTTTATGTATAAACTTAAAAAATAATTTAACCATTCAGAATTTATTAGAATTCTACTTTAAATTAATTAGTGTTATTAATTAAGACTTACCAATACAAAAAGAACATATCTCGCTTATATTAACTTATACATATGTAATTAAAAATGGGTAGCTCGTTTTTTAATGCTGTGTCTAAACAAAGGTAAAAAGAAATAAAAAACTTACTATCCTAAATATAATGATTTATAAAAATTTTAAATTTCTCTTTTTATAAATATTTGCTTTCAATACTTTTATTTCATAGCTGGAATGAAATAACGTTGCACTGCATCAGACAAGGGCATCTACTAATTGTAATATAAATTACTTAAAATAAATTTCAGTTTGCATTTTTAGGTTAACATAAGAATTTATTTGTTTCATACCAATGATAATTTAATGTTTTTAAAGTCAGACTATCACAATATAAACTTATTATCATTAGTAAATATGGAAACAGATTTACAATACGCAATCCATTTTTAATATTTTGTCCCAATAATTCTTCAATATTTAGTAGCAAAATTTTAAAATTTAAGAACAATTTTGTTGTTGTTGTAAAGAATTACAAATAATCATAGCTAATTAAAATTTTGCTGTTGTTCAAGTGCCGTCTTCTCATTACTTATATTTATTATCTCAAATGAAAATGAAATATTCATAAACGATACCTATTTGTTTAGACACTACACAAAGAAAAACACAAGCATACAAATACATTATAAGTTCATCACATTTCACGTTTGTTCGACATGCAGCAAATGTCAATCAACTTATCATATCATCGATGGTTGATAAACACAAAATTGTCTATATTACACAGAATCCATTCTTCCTGTGGACAAAATTAGGATTTTTCTGTCGTCTTCTTTTTAGGCCTAATTATCACGGTACTGTTCCTTGCAGAAACCACAGTTTCTGTTTTCTTTGATTCTGAAACGTAATCATCTACTGGAACTTCAACAACTTCAATTTCTATTCCATTTTTTCCATGAGTTCCTAATTTTTGTAAAGTTTCAGGATCCAAAGATTTTATGGCATCTTCAATTGACTGTCCGTGCTGAATTTCTATAGCAAGGACCGGTTCTCGTCTGTATCCATTTTGATCTGTTTGAGGAGCGATGACTTCTATGTAAGAAGGTTGTTGTTGTGTGTATTTACCTGATGATCCTTGGGAACTTTCTTGGTTAGATTTTGAATATTGCTCACCGGTTTGTTGATAGCTACTTTTTTGCTCTTGCTGATTATTTGAATGATAATCTTGTTGTTGATCATATCCAGATTGGTCATCAAGACTTTGGTAGTTATTTTGCTCATAATGGCCACCGTGGGATCTTGGTTCTTCAACTTGATAGCCAGCGCCATTACTTTGAGAATTTTGGTGATTTTCGTAATTATGGTTTGAATAACCACCTGTATTTTGCGCGTAGGTTTCTGGTTCTTTTGATGAATATGCAGATGGCTGTGGTTGCTTTGAGTGCTGTTTCTCCGTTTCATATCCAGAATTCTGGTAACTTGAGTGCTGGGATTCATAGTTTCTTACTGGTGAATTTTCTCCGTGATTATTTCCACCTTCTGGTAACGAAACTACTAATTGGATATTTTCTTCCTTTAAATTTTGTATATTGTGCAGTGGAAGGTATTTTAGCAGGTTATGTTGATCTTTGTCCAGAATTTGTAAATTGGACAACAAATGTTTCAATTCTTCTTCACTTAATTTAACCAATTCAGCCTCTATCTCTGGTTGATGTTGAATATGATTTGTTTTTACTGGGGCTGATGCATACTGTTTCCTAGGTTCTTCTACTTGATGTGTATAGTAAGATAATGTGGATGAACCTTTTTGTGGTGAACCTTTAGACGGTGCTCTGTATTGCTGATTTACTAATCGTGAACTGGATTTGCTGTATTGAGATTTGGAGCTTCCTTTTCCGTTTTGTATTTCATAGGGTACAACTGATGGTACTTCAACTATCTGAATATTTTTAACGCCAATGACTTCTTCAAGAGAAACACTATGTTGTGGTAGATGTATCGGCGAAATTTCGATTTCTTTTGGCAGAACCTGAGGAAGAATTGGAGCAGGTTTAGGTAGTGTAATATATTGGTACTGAGCAGGAGATTGAGCTGGTCTACGACTCTGGTGTCCTCTACGAAAGTTGGATTTCCGATTTCTTTGTGAATTCCTAGGTCTTCCGTATCCATTATTGCTACTCGAAAAACCATAATTCTGATTACCTTGTTGCAATGATTGTAATGATATCTGTACTATTTCTACGGGTTTGGTACTTTCGATGGGTAGGTTCAATGGAGTCAGAGGCAAATTCTTTGCTTGTAATATAACATTATGCAAATCTTTCAGATGACTAAAATCTATATTTTGAAGATCGATAAATTGGGGCGCTGGATTCGATACTCCTCTAGGACCTTGTTTTTGTTTTGGCATTTGAGGTCTGTACCTCTCCATGTATACTGGCGTGTTCTTTTTGGGGGTAGCTTTTATTGCTGGTCTAGGATAGTAACTGTAGATATCTTTGTGATATTGAGAAGGCAACGCATGGGTGTAGTAACTGGCTGCAGAATCGTAGCTATTCGGAAGAGCTGACAAAATGTCGTGATAACGATGAGATGCTGCTCCAAGGTATGAAGGACTTCCAGGTCTCAGAGGTCTCCACCCACCGAAGAAAATGAAACTATCGTCTTGGCGTTTCTCTGCTCTGTGATTTTTTATGGCATCGTCAGAGAATGCAAACGACCACAAGAGCACAAACAAGGTCCATCGTACCTAATGGGAAGAAAGAAATGTAAATATTAGAAAAAATGACTTATTTGTATTTATATTATACTTTATAAAAACTGGATACTGGAAAGTTTTTCTTTATACGTTAACGATATATAGACCCACAATGCGTTATTAGTCACTGATCTCTTTATTTTGTGACATAAAAATATAATACCATTATTCTTGAGCTGATATTTAGCTCTCTTAAATACTTAAGTCCTCCAGATAAGAATTTCAAGCTCAAATGAGCTTCCCACGAATCGGATGTCGACATTCCAAGCGACGAATACTGTTGGAACTAACTTCTGAAATCACAACTCACTGATCTCCTAATGGTTATCTGGCCAATCAATTTTTTTAACTGTTAAAAGTACTGTTTGAATTTTTTTGTTAGTTGAAAAACTGTAATCACACATTTTTCCTTTATAATTTTCAGCAGACAACATGCTAAAAAAAATTAATGAAATATTTACAATAACAGAGTTTAGAAAATGGAATAAAGGCACATGTTAAATGAAGTTTAATGAAATAAAGATTTTAAGTGACTTTTAAAATTTTCTTAGAATAATAGATTGACTTAAGGTTTTCTTACAATAATGGATCCTCATATCAGGTGTTGTACAAAAATTCAAAACGAATAAAATAACCAATAATTAGAACTAAACAAGGAGATTCATTAAAAATAATTACTTAGTACAATGTACTAGTTTATTAAAAAATACTCTCTGACTGTTACTTATTTAGTATATAATAAATTCAAACTTAATTTGAATAGATCACAAATCTTGTTTGATATTTATTCTTTTGAAAATTACCTTCTATCCATTACAATAAAATCATGCATTCTTTCTATATTTTGAGGCTTTTCATATCATAAAAAATATACTTTCCTATTAAGGTATCCGACTTTTTAAAAAAATGGAGATATAGGGATTTTGGGGGATGTTTAGATTTATTTAGATCATTTTGAGAAAAATATGCTAAAATTAAAAAGAGAAAAAGAAATCATTATTACTAAAATATGAAAAAATTAACAAAAAATTATATAAACGAGGCTCATTCTGTACAAAAAGTTCATGAACAAATTTTCAATTTTTCAATTCTGATGTGTTGCTATATTATTCATTTTTGAAATGAACATCAGGATAAGGATAGCTTTTTTTAATCAGGATAGATTTTAATTTTTACTGAAACTAGAGAGCACTTTCTCTTAGTTATATGAAATTGTTTAAAAAAACAGTGATTACATTCACATAAGCAACTGTAAATTTTGTAATACAGCAGTGATTGATAAATCTGGAGGTTAAACATTTCTACTATTATACAGAATATACACAAAGAATTTCTGTTGATTATTTTTAAAATTTTTGAGCAATTTCTGTCCCCGTTTTTGAGCATTTTTTTTTAAAAACACACACACATTTCGATTAAAACGCATTTTAAAGTATGAGATCTTGCCTGAAGTAGTAGCGTGAGTGAGTGAGTGAATATTAACGTCTCAATGTTCAGCTACACGAGGTCTTTTGGCGACGGACCACGTAATTTTGAACCGACGTGGACAATACCCGAGCTGGCACCCCCCTCTCCTAACTATCACACCACACCAATGGAAGGACGTTTGAGCTCTTGACATTAAGTAGTGGCATCTGCTTTACTAGAACACTTGTAATTTTGGTTCTAATAAATGGAAAAGAAGAAACTTGGTATCTTTATAAAGCTAATAATATGGCCTATAAAAATAAATCATAAAAAAAGTTTGTCAATTTTAGGCAAAATTCACACTTTTAGGTTAGTTGGATACCTTCAAAAAACTTAGAATTTAATGTTGAGGTTTTGTAACGCGTGTCCTAAATTTGTTAAGAACACGTGTTTCGTTAAAATAGGAAAAAAAAAAACAAAGCAAGAAAGTTTTTATAAATATGAAAATAACTGATTATAATTTAAATGAGTCGAATCATTAAATATGCTATTAAATGTACGACACTTCTACTATTATACAGAATATACACAAAAAATTTGAGTTAATTATTTTCAAAACTTTTCGAGCAATCGCTGTCCCCGTTTGGGCATTTTCAAAAAAACATATATATATATATAAATATATTCCGAGTAAAACGCATTTTAAAGTATGACATCTTGCTTAAAGTAGAAGCATCTTCTTTTACTAAAACATTTGCAGTTTTGGTTCTAGAGAATGGAAAATAATAAACTTGGTATTTTTATAAAGCTAATAAGATGGCTTTTATTTTATAAAACTTATAAAATAAAAACATAAAAAAAGTGTCAATTTTTGGCAAAATTCACATTTTTAGGGTAGTCGGATACCTTAATAAATTCAAATAAATTATCCGAAAAAACTGTAGTGCCTGTGGACATTTCATTTATAGTTTTTCAAAAAGATGTACAACCTTTTGACATTACATGCTTCCAAATTCCACCTGCCATATTGAACATCCGTTATAACATTAATATTTCATTCCATGTACCATCCCATCTGCGTCCTACATTCTAAAGACTTTTCCTTTCTTTTTTTAAACGGAATGTGTATATGTTCGGAGGTGACTAGGGCCTCTAGCGTGGGAGCTCTAGTTTGTGTTCACCTCTTTGTACCAGACTTGTAGTCTTCCTTCTCTCCAAAATTCGAAAGGATGGGGTGAAGCAGAAGGGAGTGAGAACAGCCTGCATTGCCAACTTCCTCTTTCCTTATCGAGGAGGTTCTGTGGTGTCATTCGGACACACCTGTAGGCTATAATTTAATTTATAGGTAGCCTACACGGAGATGCGTGCCAAAATTCCACGAGAAGAAATTCGTTATCATAAACAACAACTAGTCTTTCATGTCTTTATGCGACTCTACACGTTTAAAATGTGATATGTAATTGTTTTTTCTTTCAATTCCTACTTTTAGTTCACAATCTCCCTACATATATCTTGTTCAAATTTTCAATCGTTAATAAAATACATTTTAAAGCTCTCAATTGAGCTGAAATTTTATGTACACGATTATTTTGGATGACGATACAGTAATTCAATTATAATTAATAAAAATTAATTGATGAAAACTAATTATTTAAAGAATTACAGATACAGTTGAGTTGGCATCATTTTTGGCGACTTAGCGACCCTTTTGGCGACTTATGTCAAAACTTGAAAAGGTTTTTTTTTCTCGCATTTTAAAGCACTCATTTGAGCTGAAATTTTCTATACACTATTGTTTTGGGTAAAAATATAATAATTTAATTAAAATTAATTGACTGAAACTATTTATTTAAAGATTACAGATACAGCCACGTTGGTTTCATTTTTAGCGACTTGGGTCAAAACTTTAAAAGATTTTTTTTTTCCTCATGTTTTAAAGGAACTAAAATAAACTTTTTCTTTGATGACCTAAGTAGAGAGGAACTGACTTAATTTTTTTTTATGTATTACTTATTTTTCACTAATTAATTTATTTTTACAGTGTGTGTATAAATAGAGGATAGACATTATAATATAAGAATACTAACTGCAGTTTTTACCGTTCTGAAATATTTCCATTTAAATGTGCCCGGACTTGTGATTCAGTGTCGCTGTATACTTTTCTTTTTCTCCCTATAAAATGTATTGTATTTAATTCTTCTGAGAATTGTCATTTTATTCTTCATTACTTTAAACAAGTAATTTTTTTTAAAAAAAAATTAAAGTCAATTCCTACTTAGGTCAACAAAGAGAAATTTTATTTTAGTTACTTTTTATTAAATAATTACAATTAATATAAATATGTATATACATATGACAGGACCACAATATTAAGTGGCAAAATAGAAAGCGATTTTCCTTTCTATATGTGGTGTTGGACTATTATTTTTGTTTGTTACTTTTGCTTCATTAATTAAATTTAATTAATGAATTAATATTTGAAAAAACTGTATTAACATTGAATGCCATCCACTACAAGTTTAAAAAAATGTATATGAGCTTGAGTGGATGAAAATAAAAAGTATTTTATAAACGATTGAAAATTTTAACAAGATATATATATATATATATATATATATATATATATATATATATAGGGAGAGTGTGGGAACTAATAGTAGGAATTGAGAGAGAAAAAAGGGCGAATAATCCTTTTCGTGACAAATTGATGTTATCACAAAAATATACTTATGATCTTATATATTAAAACCTGTTTTTATGCGAAAGGTAAGAACTGTATAAAATATGCACAAAAAAAATAATTTTAAAAATTCATAAATTCGTTTAGGAAATTTTTTTTTCTTATGTTTTAAAAGCAATGTTTGTTTTTAAATGTAGATATAAGGACAGCATAAAAGTCTTCCTTAGAAAATATTTCAAGCTTTATGAAATAGCAAGAAAGGGCTTTTTTAAGAGAATGAAAGGCTGGTAAGAGCTTTCAAAAAGAACCGACGGGTAAAATTGTGATCCACAGTAGTAGATATTGCAAAACAAAATCACTATATCTCATGTCTTAACCCTACTCTTCAAGCCCTTTACATTTATAATTTCCTCAAATAGATCCTTTCATAATAGCCTGAACAGATTTAATTCTGCTTCGTTCATTCTTTTGAGTTTTCTCTATGGACCTTAAGAAATATTATTTAGTGACTGAAGCCCATAATAGAGCAGTGAGTGAAGCTCAGAATTTTGACATATTATATCTTTATACTAGAGACTGGTTTCTTGATCCTGTAACTGGAATTACAGATTTGTTAATACGTTTTAACGAAAATTACGTATTTTTCTCAAATGTAGATCCTTTAAGACATTTTATTATAAAATAATCTGTATAAATACATAAGGAATCAAGTACCTTTGTAATAGACGTAAAATATTATAAAGTAATAATTAATCATGAAATTGGCTGATTTATACATACACACCGATAGAATATAAGTGATTCTAAGCTGTGTGTAAGATCAACACAATTTTGGCAGGCACTTACTTATGTTGAATTATAATGTCAAATATCACAAATCGCTTAAAAAACTGCACAAAAAAAAGTTTCATAGGGAAAAAAAAACTCGTAGAAAAGGACCACATGAAAACAGAATTGGCTACATGTTCATTCTGATTTAGATATGTTTTCAACGGGCTATTTTGGAAAAAATAATATCAGTCTGATGTATTCAAAAGGTTAAATTTGTTCGTAAAATTCAAACTAATATTCCTTTTTAATTCCGTGCATTTATGAGCGGTAAAGGTGTAAGTTAAATTATATGAGTAAATTCTGATATTACTGCAGTTACCTTAGAATATCGTAGATGTGTTTGGATGTATCTTAAGTTTAAGCAACATCAAAAATTAAATTTTTGCCATGTAATGAAGTTTTGATTACAAATGACAAAAATTTAATATTATAGTTTTGATTAATCAGAAATAAATGAAAAAAAATTGTCTCATTTATTTTCACTCACAAAATTGAATTTATCCAAAAGAATGTATTTTAATGTTGGTTGGTCTGCAAGTAATGTTTCAAGTAATATCTGTATTTGAGTATTTTAAGCTGATCCTTTGAACTTATACACATATTATTTACATTAGCCTATGGCAGACTTTTTTTTCTAATTCCAAAAATTCTAAGACCATGTTTCTTGATGGCTCATGTACTTATACAGATATATACACACACAAAATGTGGCAATTATAAATGGTTTTTATTTAAAGGGTTTAAGATTTAAAATAGACCAATTTATATTACTCAAATGCAATTACAAGAAATTTTAAGTGTCTACCTTTGTTTAATTTTTTAATATGAATGGTCAAATTTAGAACACGCTCTAAACAAGAAAAATTTTTAATTTTCATACAGAATGTTGATGTTGCAAGAAAAACAGTCATTTATAATACAGTATTCTTAAAATTCATAACAATTCCTAAAATATAAAAAAAAAATTTAACTCTTCAAATTTAACTCATATTTATAGCATTGCAGTATAGGAGATGAATTATTGTACACATTTTACTCAAAAACAAAAAAAACTTAATTGACTCGTGTTTCAATGAATAATATAAAAAAAATATCCACACTCTTCTCTAAAGGATACCAAAGTCAGAAAATCATATGAAACATCGATCTTTTTATTGAAAAATCTGTTCAAATATTGGTCCTATTTATAACATTATATTAAGAGAGCTTAAAAGGATTTATTTGTGCCATAAGACGCAAACTTTCTAGTAAACTTAAGAAAGGCTTTGAAAAAATCTTTAGTAATTTTTGAAATGTAATCTTTATTTTTAATATTTACACATACTATCTGCAAACTTTTAAAACTAAAACTAAAAAATAAATCTTACTTAAAGAAAAGTTTTGGTAATCTTATAAATTTTGATACCTAAGCCCCAGGTTTGTTTTCTTGATTTTTCGACAACTATTAAAAACGAAAAAGAAAATATAATAATAATAATTTTTTCACGGTTTAAACGTGTACAAAGATCAAGTGAAAAATTATAACCCTGTCAAACTGAGCGGATAAAAGCATGAAAAAACATAAAGCATATTTATAAAGGTATCTTCAATGCGTAGGTGGCTAGAAAATCGTTTACAAACGAGATACATCAAGGAACGCCGTTGAATATAATCTTAGTGACACATTATGGATCGTACAAACTTTATAACTTCTTACTGAAGGAAAACTATTAAATGCTGAGTTTCTCACAGTGAATAGCTGCGGGAGTTCCAAAATCAATGCAAACTCTTGTCTACATAATACACCATTTACTGATTACATAAACTAAGAGAGATGTTGTTCTATTGTCATTTCGGGTTTCAATGCTTTGTATTAAGAACTAGGAAGTCTTGTTTTTTGAAGTATTATTTAATGAAATATTTTAGTTTTACTAAGATTATTCATTTTTGCAGCTCAAGCGCATTTCATTCAAAGATTTTTTATATCAAAAATATTCTTTTCACATATTTTAAATAAATTAGAACAATTCTTAACGCTTGCATGGAAAAAAGAATTGAATGACCTGTAAAAGTTTCAAATTAAAATATAGTCAGGCTGATTGGGTTCTATAGGTCTCTTGGATTAATGTAAGTCCAAAGCAAACAAAATAATCTAAAAAAGAAACCAAGGTACATAGCCAAATACCCTGTATGTAAAAACAACAGAAATTTTTTGAAATAGGTCAGAACAAAATGATAAGTGATTGTACAAGATAACGCTCGAATTAATACTTTAAATACATGATGCGCTTTATGTTTGAACATGATGATCTAAGCTAGCATTTCTCAAACTGTGGGAAGCGCCCCCCTTGGGGGGCGTAATAACTCTACGAAGGGGCTGCAAGCATATTGAAAAGTCAAAAACAAAAGATTATTTAAAAAAATTATTAATTTACTGAAAGTTAACTAAAGAGAAATGCATTCTGTCACAATAAAAAAATAAAATGCTCATTTACACTGACATAATACAATTATAAATGTATCAGTACTGCGCAATGTATTTTACAATTAATTTAACAATACAAATTAAGAACAAGTTTAATAATTACCAGTGACTCCATGGGCTTGCCATAAATAAATTTATATACAAAAATTAATACTTATCTTAATAATTTGTACCGTTTATAATTAATCCCTTTACTACCAATTTAAAGTTATGCGATTCGTTCTCTAACGCCCATGTAGGCATGCGTATGTGATGTATTGTGGGGATGGGACGGGAGAGAAAAGGAATACATAAGCAAATCCCTTGAAATTAGTAAATCCATCGCAAATACTGTAAAGGTCCTTTTACTGCATTTCAAAGCCTTCGGAATAATTTTATGGATAGAAGTGCGCATAAAGAGATTATACCTAGGAAAGACGTATATACACGTCTGTGGCAATTAACACTTTGACTGAGCGAGACGTTTATATTGGCCAGTGACACCTTAAGAGATTAAAGTCGTATTGCAAATTTTGCTTCAAAGTATAGTATCATTGATTTTAATACATTATTTCATGGGCCCCCCCCGCCCCGCAAGGAAAACTATAATTGAATATTGGGTCGCAAACATTAAAAGTTTGAGAAGCACTGATCTTAGCTTATCTTTACAGAGCGCACTCAGACACTGCACAGCCTACAGTCAAACTTAGTTTTTTATTTACGCCTGTTAATTATGTATTTTTAATGACAGTCCAATTTAATCAATGTCTTATTTAATAACATTTGCGAGTGTTTTCAGTATAACCTTTTTATTCGAAGTCAGTACGGAAAGTGAATTTAAAAAACCAGAAAAATGTTTATTTATTGAAGACAATACCAGGTATTAATTTCTCATATTATTTTATGCGAAAGGCAAAAAATAAATTTAAAGGTGCAGAGAGTATCTCAATAATTCCCATGAATAAATAAAATAAGTTTCGATTCAATTATAGGAAATTCATTATTTTACTAAGTATAGTTTCGGAATTAAAAATCGTATTTAGTCATTGAAAATAAAAAATAATAAAGAATCAAAATATATATAGTTATATGCACAGAATTTCGAAAAGAAAAGAAAATAAATAAAACAACTAGATTTGATTTGATGTGCAAGAAACTACATTTATGCTTTTCTTAAATGTTTTTAACTTAACTCATAATCTGAAATTAATTTAATTAAACATTAAAAAATTAATAATTATATTAAAGGAGTGAGCTTTATTCAAAGAAGATACATATAATTTCTCAAATGAAGATAATCATCAAAAGATATCATAATAATATAAATGATAAATAAGATATGATAATTCTTTAAAAATCGCCAGAATAATAGATTGATTATTAGTGAAGTTTTATAGATAGATATAGACCTGATAAAAGATCCTCAAGAAATGTGAATTATCAGAAATCGGACGGCATTATGATGGATGTTTGGACAGGTAATAAAAAGACATGCTTTTAATATTGTCAATTTACAGTCTGATAACTTTTTCAAGAAACATAATATAAAATTGTGCCGTCGGAGTGGCGTAGTTGGTTAGGCGCTAGCTTTGTACACCAAAGTTTGAGGGTTTGATCCCGTCCCAAGTCGGAGGATTTTCATGATACAAAATATCAGCCTTCATGTCGTATGATTATGCGGCATGTTTAAGATCTCCAGAGTGATGGTTTGGATTGGGTACTCTCGGCAAAATTGAATTTCTAGTACAAATTCGCATCTTTGGAGTTTAAATGCCTGGGGAGGAAAATAGGCTTCAAAATTATATGCGGCAACTGGTATTCACCTATAACGCTCCACATTAAAAGTGGTACCAACTCTCGGAGAATGTACTGGGTCTGCAATGGTAATTACTAATCTACAGCCCCATTTGAAAGAAAAAAAAGTATAAAATTGTTGAAATACAATCATAAATATCATTCTAACAACTCATAATAACATGAAAAGTCAAAACTGATTGGCATTTATCACGCATACATAAATCAATTCATGAAGCTAATGTCCCACAAACTTTAAATACTTATTATTATATTGAAATTTACTTGCAATGTTTTTAATTTATGTAAGAGTATTTTTATTACTTTTAAAACCAAATATTTATTTAATATAAAATAACTTTAAGATTTTTTATTACAATAACCGAACATTTTAATTTTATGAGTTAAAATAATGGTACATTTATATTATTTTTAACAGAATAAACTTCAATCAATGATATATTTAAAATGAATGTTTCGCTCTTCCCAAGTTATAACACAGAAGTAAAAGGTAAAGATTATATATATAATCAAATAAAAGATACATAAATCAGAAACAAAGTTAACTGTAACGAATAATCAAGGAATAAGAATGGAGATAAACAGATAAAAGTACGAATGTATAGAAATATCCTCTTTACTTATTCTTACTTGTAAAACCCACTTCCTATTACAAGAAAGAATTTTTTTTTTTTACTGATACAAATGTTTATTTTTAATATTTTAAGATTTTGGCACATTTAACTTTTTGAAAAGGATCACACCATTTATTTATTCTCTCATCATCTAGTCTATATTTAACTAAATAGAGTCAATACGTGAAACGAAAAAGGTCAATTCATTAAATCTGTAATTCAGGTAAATTTGTAAAGTGTGACTATTCCAGTCACGAAAAACGTGAGTTCTACCAGGCTTTTTTTGACGCAAAACATGTAGAATTTTCGCTTTCATTTGAAATATTTTTCTAGGTTAATTCCGGTAACAAAAGTTTTAATGGTAAACCAGAAATGCATAGTATGTTTCAGGTCTGACATTTTGATATTATACGGTAGGAGATTACTTACTATAAGTAGTTTTCGAGAAAAGTGAGTTTAATGTGGAGCTGAACGATTCTTTTAAATATATCTTAGCATTAATGTCTATAAGAAAAATATTTTAAAAAACCCATGAATTTTACTAAATATATATTTTATTTATTTATTTTATTCATTTTTCCATCTTTTTTATTTATTTAAAAATTCTAAATGTTCTTTAACTTCTAGTTATTTTGTACGAGTTATTATCTAATCAACATTTTATATTTACAATGAGTGGGTATTTTTTTTATTTAAAATAAATAATTAGGAGTTCAGTAACAAGCGATCGAAACGTAAAGACAGTTTTGAAATAGTACTGTATGTAAACCGCAAGTTCATATTTTCATAAGAAATTTGGCCAAAATTATAAACCCGTATATATAACTGAATTGAAAAAAATCCAGTTTTTTTTCGAACATGTTTCCATAAGGACGAAATTGTAATCCCACGGGTGAAATTTTTTTCGATGAGATTGCTGTAAAGCAAAACGCCAGACGACAACGATGTGAGTTTTATTTCTGTAGTAATCCTCTCTTAAGCTAAAACATTTTTCCATTCATTTGAAAAATTATACATCGGCTGTGCTCTTTCTGTGCGTTTTTTTTTCTTTGGAAAATAAGCGGGAAGAGAAATTCTTAAACGGCATGTAAATATCGATCTATGTTTCATGCCCTGAAAAAAAAACTCGTTGCATGATGTTTATATGCATGCAGACATCCAAACGAGTGAATGTGAATTTTACAAGCTGTACGAAAGCTTTGATCCAAGCACTGACTTTGAAAGATTTATGAAAAACTTTTCAACAGTTTCCATTCAAAACAGCCAAAAAACTAAAATTGTCTGCTTATGGCTAACGAAAAATATGTTTAAAAAACCATTTTTCCTAAATTACGTTTTTTCCAAGATTAGCGGATTCAAATATAAACCGACTTCCTTACTTTAAATTTAAAAAAAGTTTCAAAATCGTCGGCTCATACACGGGAATTTTCGGCAATTATTATACTTTCAGCAATTTAGCAGATAAAAGGGGGCTCTTAATCATCGTAATATTATTGTTGGACCTGATAAATAAAGCGTATTCACCCACAAACTAAATCTAAGGTTCTACAGCTTAAAAGATATTTTCACAGTTTAAAATGAAAGCACTACTTTCTTAAGATCTTATCAGGCAATGGAATGATCATATCCACTCATTGTCATTCACTTCAAATTGATGTCAATGTTGTATTGTTCTCATGAAAACTGAATATTGAGCATATTATAGTAATTTCAAAACACAGTTTGTTCTTTGAAAGGAACAATTTTTGCAACAAAAAAAACTGTTAAAAGTATTCTTAATATAGTTACAAAAACCGTGTTATAAAACAGGAAAAAATGCTGTGAGTAAAATAATCCCTAAGTAATAATTTTTTAAATTTAACATTAGCGATAACCCTTTTGAGCATTTATTTTTCTTTTTAGATATAAGAAACGATGTAAAAAATAACTATTAAACAATTTTATTTTAGAAAATTGTAGTATGAGTACTGTTAATTTGAAAGAATATGAAAATAGATGTAAATAATATGATGTACATAAGTGAAGCCTTCCACGAACGACTTTAATTGGGTAGATAAAAGTTCCAGAAGGAAAATATGTAGGAGGTGTATCACTATAACGTTTAAAGGGGATCTGAGAGCTAGTGGCAATTAATATCCTTACCTTTTAAAGGTGATCTATTACTATCGGTTTTGCCAATATGGATATTATATTCTAAGATATTGTTAAATATATATATCTAAAGCAGGGTTAACATTAAGTCGATCGCGATCGACCGGTGGACTACAAAAGCATTTTGGGGTGACCACCTGATGATTCGCCGTTAGTAATTATGTACAGAAATATTCAAGATTGGCTGATAATATGCAGACCAAGTCTTCTACCGACTATAACTTCGAGAACTAACTTTATATGAAAATATTTTGCTTTTTAATGTATTTTGAATTGTTTGATAACAAATACATAATTTGATATTCCTTTAATTGTGGCTGTTATTATTATTATGTTTGCATCTTGCGTTTTGCTTTAAACGCGGTTCTAAAAGCGTTAATTTTTATTTTTTATTTTAGTGATGTAGGTAAGTACATATTACGTGTTTATCATTAAGTTATAGTAAAAAGAGTGTAAACTCTTTTCTTGCCTCACATTACTGATGTGAGTGGGTGAACCGCAACACACCTTGAAAAAATTAAAAGTAGCCCGCGCCTATCCCGGAAACGTCTGCCCACCCCTGTTCTAGAGAGCGAGAGAAAGAAGTCTTAATTAATGATCTTAGAAAAAATAAATGTGCAAGAACTTTTTATTAGCTTACTTTTCGAGGGTAACACCGACAAAGAGAAAATCTTAGAAAGAACATTAGACATTTTCTTTAATCAGTGCATCGTACGGGATAAAAGTCAATCGAAGGAAAAATCAAAAAACTATCTTAAATTTTAAAAAAAGTATTATTAATTGTTAAATAATTTATTAATAGTAAAATTATTAATAAATCGAATACATTTAAAAAACAGATTACATTACTTTAAATTATAAAAATTAAATTTATGATTTTAAATTTCTGACTATATTTTTATATAGCTGCTAAGAAACAAATTATTATATTTGATTTGAACTAACTTCCCAGTAGAAGCTGTGGAAGTATTCATGCCTGACTGTTAATCACGTGTATAATTCCTGAGTGTACTTTCCCAACTTCCGCATAACATTTATAGAGGACTCTGAATCCCGATTTCATTTAATATGCAGCGTTTGTTATTCAGTTTGACGGTCTTTGATGAAACCAGGTTTCGAATCCGAGACTCGATTTAAGCCGGTAACTCGATGAATGTCTTGATACTGCTCTGTTTCATAATTAGAATAACATAAATCAAAAATTATACATCATAGAATGATTATTCTGTCTGAAAATAGCGTTTAAGCTGTTTGAACTACACTCATTGATTGCAAATGTTTCAATTTTCCTTAAAGATTTAATAAGAATTAAAGTAATTAAAAAACTTGATTTAAATTATTATTCTCATGAAAAAATTAAGTAGAGTTTCCTCAATTTACATCTATAAACCTCGATACAGTTGTTATATTCCCACACTACTAATGAATCATCTTTAAGAGGAAAATAATAGTTATTATCAATTTCTACATCTAAATTTTGTAAAGGTAATAAAACTTGAAAGTACTTTTGTATATCGTGTTTCTTTTCGATACCATAACAAATTACATACATGATATTGAATTAATATTATTACAGGAAATGTAATTCTCTATACAAGAGAACTTAATTTAAACAAGAAACACGGAAACTAATATTTTATGCTTTTGTTTAACCAACATTTTTAATGAAAAAATAAAACATACTTATTTGTTCACCAGTTCATCCACAAATTAATTAAATTTGAACAAATTGAATTCAGTATTTTTTTTTACATTCAGAAAACAATACGAAATGTATCACTCATTATTTGCCTCAACACTTTTCCTGCTATCTAATTGCGTTTGTTACTCATCAGTATGAAAAAAAAAAAAACATAATAGTTTAATCAAGAAAACAAAAGAAAGACACAATTGCTTTTCACCTCATCTTCTTCCTAAAAAAAGAACGAAACTTTAGAACAATGAATCTAAAAATCGAACGTCGCGTTTTCTTCTTTTTGCTTTTTCTCTTCGCAGGATTTAAGTGGCAAAGCGTGGCTCCTCAAGAACTATGAGATCATTGTTTATTTTTCGCGTGCGACCATTTCAGGCGAGCCACAAATCGTTCGAAACATTCAATTTCTACCCCATAATTACTTTTTTTTTTTCGCGGTGAAAGTACAGAACTTCTATATTCTGGTTATTTTCGGACGGGAGAGAATCCGAAATAGAATTGTTTTCGATTCTAATTGGCGAACTTTTTTAAGAAGAAAATGACGCTTGATCGTTGAATAACGTGTAGACGTCGGGTTTTGGTATTCTTTTTCTTTAAAGTGGTTGTGGAAAATAATTAAGTACTAAGGAAAAGAAGGAAAAGGATACAAAAACAATTCAATGAATCATTGAGTGAAATATATAGCCATAATAATTTATGTTATTTTAACAAATTATAAAGCAATTTCAATGTATCCTTCTAATATTAAGGAATCTGGCATTAACTTATAACTTTTTTTTTCATAAGCAAAAATTCCTTTATGCCTATGTAATATTCAGTTATATCATCCACGATCGTACATTTAACAAATAACATAATGATTCAACTCATTTAAATTAAAATCCGTTTTTATTTTCATATTTAGAAACTATTTTGTTTCTTCTTTTGTTTTCTCTAAACATGGGACCTTAACTCATTTAGGACGCGCGTTGCGAAAACCCGACATTAAATTCTGAGTTTTTTTTTAACATTGTTCTGGTTATTTTTCAATTGAACTAACATTTTAATTTTATTTTTCATGCTTTAATTGTTGGTTATACATTATTTTTATTTTGAATGAGCAATATTTTTACGTGTAGATCAAAGGATTTTTTTTAAAAAGTGATTTTATTTAAAATCACTTTTATTGTGTTATTTATGCTCAAATAAATATAAAAATTCAGTTTTGAGCAATTCTGAAAATGCAAACTTGACGCGGTTTTTAATGGATTAGTTAATTTAATTTTAAGGGGAAAAACTAAATATTTATTGAATGATTCAGAATTTAAAAGATGCAACTTACAAATATTTATACTTATACCACGTGTAAGGCTTTGGATTATAAATGAGATTTTATCAAAGATTACTGCCGTAATTTTATTTT
Source organism: Trichonephila inaurata madagascariensis (assembly GCA_019973955.1). NCBI lineage: Eukaryota > Metazoa > Arthropoda > Arachnida > Araneae > Nephilidae > Trichonephila > Trichonephila inaurata. The sequence goes on along the minus strand of BMAV01027120.1, from coordinate 60,802 downwards.
TCCTGTATGCCCATCAATGATCAAGCTGTTGTAATTTATTCCAGGTGAGCTAGAGAACTTGGAGGAATAATGTAGAATTATGTACATAGAACAGCAGAGATAAGTACAGTATAGTTGAAGCTGAAGCACGAGGTTGGCAAAAAATGTGTAATGGGTCTATTCGCGTTCTTCCTACTAATAGCCCTCTTGGGGAATAATGGGTCCTTACAAGTTATTCTATTAAAAACTTTCCTCCTCCTCCTCCGAAGATGTAATTATGCAAATCAAGGTTTGTATTTAAAGATTAAACTTTCGAATTAGAGAGAGGTTAGACTGCCAAAGGATAACAGGAATTGATTAGTGTGAAGCTAGGCGAGAGCACTTCGTAGCTTATTTGATTAATATTAAGATTGACGATTTGGTCAATTAAGTGTTAAATTGGATTAGGTCGATTTGAATTAGAAGGTGTATTGCTTGGACGTAAATGAACCGATTTATTGTTAATTCTTCTAGTACCTCGTCTACCTCGCTATTTGCTCCCCATATTTATTAATTGGTGCATTTCTTAACTTGGGTAGTTGAATTTGTGTCGTTGTTGAGAATTTATTGATAAGTAGAATTTGAATAGACTATGGCTAATTTTCCTTCTGACCCTCTCACACCAATGGATGGCACAAGCCATCCATTACAAATGTCCTTTACGTAATTTTAAGGTAGTCTTCACTTTATGTTAAATAGTATTTGCATTTGGAACACTTTTCACAAAAAAAAAGTGTCCCAACATTAATATTATATTCTGGTTTCGCTATCCTGTAGAGAGAAGCCTGTTTTATCATATTCCTGTGTTTTTTTCCGAGTTTATCCCCCCCCCTTTTTTTTTTTCTTTTGAAGCAAAATGCATTTAAATTTTTTCTCCTATACCCTAATGGTGAATGAATTTACACTAGTAAAGTAAATTAATGAAAAATTAGCAATTATTTCTGGAATATTCTGAAATTTTTAAGTTGATGTTTTATAAAAAGAGACGTGAATTACATCGTCGAAAATTTTTCCTTACAATTGAGAAATTTTTTTCGCTCTGAAACTGTGTTCCACGTTTAATTCAGGCTCTTTTACTTTTGACGAAGACAGTCTTATAATAACATTTTTTAAGAAAACAAGCTACGATTTATTCTTTTTTTGTATTAATGTGCAAAAGTTTTAATTTAAAATGTATATTGATCCTGAGGCTTCGGTCATTTTGAATTCCTGAGCACAACGTTATTCCTATGGAATTTCTACTTTCCTTCTCAAATTCAGAATATTTTTTTATCTAAATACAATCAAAAGCAGCCGAAGGAGGAAAATGTGGAAAAGGTTTCCACGGAATTATACTTTTTCTTCGATTTTTGACGCTATTTTTATATTCATTTTATTTGTTATCTTAAGGGTTCTTAAGTCTTAATAAAATTGTAAAAGAGTTTTGAAAATTGGTTAAAAATGTAATTATGGATAAACTTACTATTTCAGGAGGCACTTTATTATATTTAAATAAATATGATAATGCAGATTTGAGGAAGCATTTAGGTAAACTATTAACAATACGAGTACACTCACAAATACGAAATGGGTGGTAAAAGGTGGCCTCAATATAACATGTACCTTGTAACTTTCGTATATTATAGCATTTACCTTTCTTCTTATTGCCTTGCTTAAAGCTGTTCATATGCCTTTTGAAAACTTCTTTAACAGGTTCAAAGAACAGTGGAAATAAACTGTGGTGAATCAAATCTCAAAGATACCGTAGGTTCAAAATGACACTCAGACATCATTGAAGTTTAAAATATATTTCTTTTATTTTTTTTAATGAAAATATTAAGAATACCTTTATTCATGGAGCAATTTTCTTAATACAAACGTTATTTATCTCTGAAAGAAGTCCCTAAGAAGCTATTCTAAAGACTTGCTGTTTTCTAGTACATTTACAGAGGGCTATTTTCTTAGATCAATAATAATAATTCACAACTTTTCAACCTACACTTGTTGCTCTTCCAGCATCTACTAGCATCTTCTTACATCAGCTATCTTTCTTAATACGTGAAAATTCACTGCAATTGATTTTAGGAAGAACTTTCAAAAAACTTTAACATTTATTTTTTAGATGCAACAAAGAAATGAAAGAAATTCGTCTGAAGGAAACACAATAAAAGCACATAGAATAAGTAGTGAATTTAAGTAAAAATGAAAGAAACGTATTGTTTGAAGAACATTAAGTAATATATCATTTTAAGGCTCTGTGTACTTTTTCTTTAGTTTCGTAATCATAATTATAACACGAAAAAAAAATACATTGGGATTATTCAATAATGAAGATTGAGAGGAACTCATATTCTGAAATTAATTGGACAGTTTTGTGAAGGGAAAACGATAATGGCTTTAATAATTAAGGTATCCGACTACGTTTGGAACCGTGCTTTTGCAAAAGCTCATAAACGGATAATATTTACGATATTTAGTGTCACTTAGATTAGAAAACGTATATAAATTTGTTTTAAGAATATTATTACAATAAAAAATTATTTAAGCACAATATTTTAACAAAAATTAGTCATAGAAATTTCAAATCATTCCGATTTCCAAAACATTCTCTTTTTATGAAAAATGCTTCTATTATGATAATATTTTGCCTGTTAATCTAAGACCTTAGATTTTAATCTAAGACCTCTGTACAGAGGCTCAACTAGAATTTTTGAAGTATATGACTTAGAAGTGGATTTATCCATATTTTACTACAACAGAGAGGAGAAATTTTAAGAGATAAACGCCGATAGAGTTATTTTAATTGGTGGTAACTCTGAAAATAATGTGAATTTTTCAAAACTCCTAGTTCAGACTCTCTGGAGAAGTCTTTACTTTATATAAGCAAAATATTATTATTATAGAAGCATTTTTTATAATAGAACATTTTGAAAAAAAGGTTATTCTAAATTAATTTTTTGCCAAAATATTGTAGTTAAATAATTTTTTTCGTCATAATGTCCTTAAAATTATTTTATACATGTATTCTAATCCAAGTGACACTAAATATCATGAGAATTATCCATTTATGTGCTTTTTTAAAATCAACGTTCCGAACATAGTCTTACATCACATGATACATACACTTTATTATATAGCTGTTGGAGGAATACATTATAAATTTTTAATCACTTATATCGGACATTTTTTTTTCAATCCTGGCAAAGGAATCGTTAACCATTCATTTTCTGTTCTTATTTTCAACTGCCTTTTTCACCGACTTTAAGTATTTTTCTGCTGGCTACACTCATCTTAATGAAAATATACTAGTTTTTGCGTGGCTATATCAAGGTTACCAGGGGAAAAGTTAATGCCCGGTTCAAGCTAAAAGGTTAACATATTTGTCTGCGGTTTAGCCAAACCGTGATTTAAATTCCAGATGAAAGAAGAATTCGCACATTTTGAATAGCTGCAAATGGTTTCTTTTTTCTTTTTAAAATTTTTGCCTTTTTCATGCAAGTGGCAAAAAGGAGCAATAAACAGAGAAACGAGTAATAAATATGTTTTGAAAGAAATATAACGAATTTTCAAAAACCTCTCCTTGCTTTAATAAGTAATTAAAAATACCTAATTGAATGTAAATAACCGTATATAGTAATAGTTATTGAAATTAGAACAAAAAATATGAAAAAATACAAATATCTCTTTATCTATTCTTGTGTGTATGTGTGTTCACAGAACATTCATTATTGTTATTCAGAAAAATATTTATTTACCTCCTGATATTATTGGCTCAGTAAAAAAATTCTTGCAGATAAATAAAACTTAAATATTTTTGAAAGTAGATCCTATTTGTTTTAAATAGTACGAGATTGAACCAAATTGCGTTCAAATGTTATGTAAGAATACCGTAAGAACTGGAATTTATCTGAGTATCAAAAAAATTGTAAAGTATTAAAATATAAAGTTAAATCCTCTTTCTCTGGATGGCAGACTAAAATAAAAATAGAACCTAAGCTTTTGTTTTTAAAGGATTATTTGATGAAAATAAAAAGAATGACATACCTAACCTACATATACACATGTTTTCTTTTATTCCTTTCAATTATCAACAACAAAATTTTATTAAAAATTTTGAGCATTTATTTTTAAAATAAAAATTACTTTAAGCTTTAAATCTCCCATAAAAATGTCTTCACAAAAATTCTTAATGCATTTACGAATTTCTTTTATGTATTCACCCTTTAATTATGCATTTTCCAAGATATTTAAATAATTAGAATTCCTTTATTGATTCTTCTAGGTTTAGAATGTCAAAAATGACAAATAAAAGGAAGATCATGGAAACACAATTACCATTTTTATATTTATTTATTTAGTTTTAAATTTATATATATATATTTTACATCATGCAAATTTTACTTTTATAAAAGAGTTGTGAGCAGGTAAGCATCCTGTAATAAAAGTTTTCTCTTTACCTCGGGCTTTTTCTTATTCATTATAATAGAAAGAAAATTACATAGAGTTACGGGATTCTTTCAGAAGCAATAATAAGTTTATCTTTTTTCTGAAACACAACTTATATTCCGTATAAAAAGGTAATGTTATTGAAAGTATGGTTCACATTTTCTAATATTGTAAGTTTATTATTGTGAATTTATATAATTTGGTTAAATGTATAATTTGGTTATATTACATCTTAAAATACTGCTTTGTGAAAATTAGAAAGCTTTTGCTTAATTTATTTTCATTTGACCTTTTATTTTTTCTTTTAAAAAAGCTTCTCATACGAGTCTTTTGTTACTAAATTGTTATATGTCTTATCAAATATTTTAAAATCTGCTCATTGTTTTCTTATTTTTTAACGTTTCAAATATATTACATTCACCATACTAAAGATAATAAAATAAAAATTATGTTTTCAAAATCTCAGTATGTCGTACTTATTATAATTATTTTAAACTCGTCTTATACACATGTAAACCAAGTGGTACTATATTTTTATTAACATTCATTCCTTATTATAAAGTATTGTAAAACGTAAAAACGTTGCAAAGTTATCATTCATATTTTCTTATTTCCTTTCGTCCAGATATTTTATTATTTTTATGACTACTTAACAAGTTGATTAACTTAAAAAAGTTCTAAGGTAATAATTTCTAAACTTTCTTCTTAATGCATCCATGGTTATAATTTTTCTCACGATCATGAGAAATGCGTTATGATTGAGAAATCTAACACATCTCTAAATTATAGTACTTCCAAGCTTAATTATGGTGTGCTTCAGATAATTTCCTCTTTCTGCTGACATCTGTCCGTGACCGATGGTATATTAACTAACATTGTTCTTTGAAGATACGTAAGGGCTGTTGACTATGAATCTTCTACAATGGTCAATAGACGAAAGAGACACCTGAATTGATTCTCCAAATTTCTACACCATGACAGCATACATAGTATGAATCTCGAGAGATTTAACGGGCATCATTTCCACTTTTTGATGCATCGTCAGTAGCATTAGGGCTTGAACACTCGATTTGATTGCAATAACGTTTGACACGAGTTGACATTGCGACAACTCGGCTACGCTCGCCATTTGATTTGTGTCCAAAGCTTACTTTTTTGGTCAAAACATTTTGAATCTGGCAACAGGGCCGTAGCTACCACCGTATCAGCCGTATCAATGATACGGGGCCTCCAAGCAACAGGGGCCCCAACATGTGTAATTACAGTCCCACAAACAGGGTTCTCGTATCTAAAAAAAGGTCCTGAAGGAATTTTGATACAAGGCTCACTCAGAATTAGCCATGTCAGTGTGTGGCAGGATGTCGAACCATTATGGAATGAACCATCTTTTAAAATTGAGAAATTAGAACCATTATGGAATGAACCATCTTTTAAAATTGAGAAATTACTAAAGTGAACTCTAGAACTGACAATTTCAGAAATAAGGTTAGAACAATTCTTAACGAATTTTCCCCCGGCAAAACACAGGAATGTATGCCTTTCTTTTGATACTTTTTACAAAATAAAATAATAATGATACACTTGATTCAGATGATATTTTTAAATGTGCGTTATTAAACACTTAAATATATATTTCGAAATTCTAAAATTGTGTGCTAACATTTTAAGTGGAAAGAAATCGTTCATGGAATGTGAAGGAAATTCACATAAAGATGTGTGAAACATGCATTTATACTTGATAGAATTTTGTTTCTTCTACATTTTGAAATACTCATTCGCTATCTGTTTTGGGATACACTGTTTAATGATAGATCAGCAGTTCCAGTAATTTTTATCATAAATTTGTTTTGTGTGTGTTTATCTTATATATGATCAATTTATTTAATATAATCTATTGACATTTATTTATGCTTCAAATTTGAAAATTCAGAAAACAACTTTCAATAAGACAAATCAAATCCAGTAATAAATTCTACGTTAAATCTTTTTTCATAGTGTAAACATGTAGAAAAAAATATATTCACCACTGAAACTTCTTTTTATAGTAATTTTTAAGTAATCTTTAAAAATCGGTGCGAATTTTCTTAAAGAAATTCGAATAATAAAATAGTTAATACATTGAGTTCGGTTTTACTATTCAGTTCTCTGAAACCCAAACATTCTCAAATTTGGTTAATAAAGGGACACATTTTCAACGTAAAAAATAAATATTAATTTTAATCAAATATTTAAAAGGCAATATAAATATTTGCTATGTATAGCCACGTAGATCCCTATAATCATTACATTACTTGTTTAATTTTTACTATTGCTAATATTTCAGCATAGGTATAAATGAAAATGTAAAAAACAATTTACTTAAAAAGGACTTTACTTTAACAACAAATTCTTAGTGCACTTTAAAACTGAATTATTTTATTAGAATTTCCATCAAAACGTAAATCTAAAAATTCAAATTACGATAGAAGATATGAGTAGTTACTACAATTTACGAAATTAAAATTCGGATAATGTCAAGGAATTAAACTAAAGTTAGAATAAAGACACATCTTAAATAAATTTAATAAGATCACAATACTAACAACAATAAATCAAAATTAAATCACCGTTACCAAATAAATAAGGTTCACTTACTGAATTAAAATTCCTCATCTTAGAAAAAATCCTTAGACTTGTCTTTGATCCAGAATCACCAATAATGCACACAACCTCATGCAGGACAACCCAAAGTGATTATCAACTCTTCAATATCGGTTACAAGACCACACGAAAGAAAGGGGAGAGGGGAATCAACAAAGTTCCACCGAGGGAAAGAGAAGGAGGAAGAGTTGTTCCACTGTTTCCAGAAGTAGCACATCAACTGCTCATCTTTGAGAAGAACGTTTGATCTTCATCTTTTGTTCATCCATAAGTTTCAGTGGCAACATAACCGGCTAATCCAGTAACCTACAGAAAAATCGGGTTGCCAGAAACAGCCTCGCCAAGTAATGGACATTATCGAGGGTTGGACGGACCCTACCGGTTTCAAGAACATTCGTAAATAGACGGTGGGAATAACATTGTTTTTGATCGATGTGTTGTTGTGTACAAGTGTAGGGAAGAAGTCGGTCTATTAATGATGCGAGCGGGAGAGAGTACAAAGTTAATGATGCAAATTTTATTTGAATGCTAAATAAACTAAAGTT
>BMAV01027120.1:0-53164 GCA_019973955.1 Trichonephila inaurata madagascariensis | reverse complement strand
AAAGTTAATGATGCAAATTTTATTTGAATGCTAAATAAACTAAAGTTAATGATGCAAATTTTATTTGAATGCTAAAATAATTGATTGTTAAGTTGATTATTTTGTTTCAAATCAGAATTAAAATTGAAAGAATGAGATTTCGAAACTGGTTTCGTATTTAAACAAGGGCATCAAGAATATTGTTTTTAAACCATTTGAAAACCGAAAATTAAAAAAAAAAAAAGATTTTAAAAATTATTTTGGATTATTCTTAAATTGAATTTGTAGCAAACTTTACTGCTGGAAGAAACTGCCCTGAAATTGAATACAGACATTTATTTAACATATAAAGAAGAAAAAAAATAAGTTTAAAGTAATGAGAAATTAAGGATGCATAACATTTTCTAGATTCATTTTTCCTCATCGAATAGTAGTCATGGGATTAAAACCTTCAAGTACGTTATTGCAATAAAATAGTCTTTAATGGGTAATAATAATAGAAACAAAATAACCCATTTTAGTAAGTTTCAAAAAAGGCTTTTAAACTGATACGTAAATGCAACATATTAAATCACAACATTAGTTTTTTATACATTACGAACATTTAAGTATTCTTGATCCCATGATTAGATACTGTCCATAATATTGAATCATGGAATTTTGCGGGAATTCCCTTAAAGTTTGCTTTTTATTCAAATGAGAGATAATATACAATCGAATTTAATCTTAGGCACGTTTTTCGCACAATCGATAGGGCTCTAATTTGATACTTGTAAAATATATTGTGTGAATCCTAAATTTAAGCGGCTTATAGGTTTGAAGGTCTAAGGGAATTTTAAAAATACTAGAAAGAGTTATAAACATTTTTGAACAAAAATTATTAATCCTAAAAATTCGATCTAAAAAAAATTGACAAAAGTGCAAGTTAATTTAATGGTTTTTTTCTATTTAAAAAAAACATACGGAGGAACAATATTTTAACGCTTAAAAAATTAATTCTTTTATAATCGATTTTTTGCATTGAACCTCATGCAAATAATGAAGAAAAAGCAGGGGTCAAAAATATCAGGTGCATGCATATTATTTAAATATAAGTGTATATATACAGCTAAATATAACATAGTAGTAATAATTAACAGGAAATAATTAATTAATATGTATAGTTAGCGCTCAATTCTTGTGTGTGTGTAAGGAGTTCTTAAGTGGAGGAATTTTTACAGATATATTAAATGCATTATTTATATTCAATTACAATATTGATTATATACCGTAGCATTTCATGTATATTAATTAAGCATGTTATTATACATCTTAAAAATAAATTTGATCGCAAGATAAAGAGTCAAAATTTCTTTAATTAAATTACTAATAGCTCTTATTTTTTCACAATTTTGAGCTATTGATATTTTTGCTCAGAACAAAATAAAAAAATAAAATTACAAGCACGCAACACATTTATTTTTTCTGCATAAATTGCTTAAATTTCAACTTCCGCTAATAAACCTCCATCAAATAAGATTTGTCAATATTTCTATGGGAGTAAAATATAATTAATGGTGTCTGTGTGATGTACAAAACTGTACATTTTGAACAGTACAGTTTAAGATTTTAACCTAATTTTGAAGCAGTTGGAATAAATACTATAAGATTCCAGTGAAATGTTGTTGGAAAAGGAGAGTTTATGTGGTATTCTGTTTTCATAGTCTCCTTTATGGCAAGTGTTTCTAAGTAAACTTTATTCCATGAATCTCTTTTCTAGTACAAGGAAGGTTACGATCTGCATCTCAGATGAACTCTTCAGTTCACAGACCCTACGTACCATGTATGAGTGTAATAAATATGAATGCATAAAACAAAAGAAACTTATAAAGTAAATCAATTTATTATATTGGGAATTGTTAACCCAATGAGATAAATAATACAATAACATTAACAATTTGTACAGGTCCCCCCGACGCGCCTAATGGTGTGGGAGAGTCGGAAGGAAGATTAGCCATATTCAAAATAAATTCAATTTATTCTCAGCTAAGAACAACACAAATTCAATTAACCAAGTTTAGAGATGCACCCAAAAACCAAATATGGAAAGCAATAACGAAATAGAAGAGATGCGAGAAGACTTTAAATAACCAGATCACTTACGCCTAGGCAATATCTTCTAATTCTTAGCGACCTAATCTAATTTGATTCCTAGTTGACAAACCGTCAACTTTAATATTACAATAATCAGCTACGAAGTATCCACGCCTCACTTCAAGTTTAATTAATCACTGCTCGCCGATAGCAGTCTAACCTCTCTCTCCTTTCTAAGCTGAAAGTTTCAACTTTATATACAAGTTTTAATTTGCATAGTCACATCTTCTTCTTCGGGAGGACGCTTTATAACATAATAATTTGTAAAGACCCAATATTTCCCAAGAGGGTTAGTATTTAAAAGGAACGCGGATAGACTCGTCACTAATTGCCAAAATACAGAAGTAATATTTAATATCACGTATAATAATTCCAGAACGTATTCAATACACAAGACATTTCAAATGAGATATTATTTTTTAAAGGCAAAAAATGAGAAAATTTTTGTGAATGTGGAATAAAATTTTAAATTTGTGCTTTGATACTTTAATATATATGATCTCTCTCTCTCTCTATCTATCAATCTGATACAATGCATACTACCATAATTTATAACAAACATTCATAAGAAAAAGAAATTTTCTTTTTTTTAATCCTCTTTGTAATTCTTTTTTGTAACTGATATCGTAGCTAGTCAGAAAACATACTCATTATTCCTCTCAAAATTAGACACAAAGCTATTAACATGCTATAAAAATAAGGCTATTTCGTTTCATGCATTATAAGAGGTGAATTTATTATGATTATTTTGATTAGGAATGTATTACATCAGGTTAAAAAATTTAACTGATTTTTTTACATTTTAAGATACTTTTACCGTAATATGAAATCAGTAATGCAACGCAAATTACCCATTATTTTAGTGAAAAGAATTTGACTGGGTTGAATGTATTATTGTAAATATATATTTATATTTTACAATAAAGTGAGATCAGTTAGCTATTTGATTGCTTTTTCTGCACACTTTACATCAAATATAAATTTGAAAATCAAAAATTAAATTAAATTTAAATTTTTGAAATCTTAATCAGTGTTTTTGAACCCTAACATACAAACAATGGGTCATGGATAAAAATTAAAAAATTGTTTTAAATGACAATGCTCAAATTTCAGGCTTCTTTACTGCTCAAAAATAGAAGTGTTACTCCATCTTAAAAAGTACAGATTAAGATAAAATGTAATTTATTTATATTCAGAACAACACAAACACTAGTTTAAAAAACAAAAACATTAGACAAATAAATTAAGAGAACGTTCGATAATTCCTTTTAGTTAAATTTAAATTAGCGAAGAATTATTTACAATTTGAATTGAAATCTGTCAAATAGAGTTTGATATATATTTAAAAATAACGTACAATAATGATGTTGTAACCATTAAACTAGTGCTACTCAGTTGAAGAAATTTTAAAATAGATAACTATAAGTATAAATTCAGGAACAGATAGATTACATTACAATGATGTCGTTTTGTTATCCTATCAACACAATTCTGTTCTCTCAATTCTGCTTTCCTTTTGATTGTTTTGGCCTTCTTCTCCAAGATACAGAGTTCTTGTTTTCATTTTGCTAATCTCAACAGATAAAATGCCCCGCTAACTGAGGATGTTTTGAAGAGGATAATATTCTTGCAATTGACTGATAATTTGTTTCTTCAACAAAAGCTATTTGTTCGTGTTGTCTAAAACGGTGCAAAAATATTCGAACGCAGAGAAAGAGAAGTCTTCTTATCCATCCCGGAAAATTATGCCTTCTTGAATCGCACGAGCAAATCAAATATGATGATGGGTTTCATGACGGTATACAGTTAAAAATACGCATATTTCAAAAGGTTACTATGGATTTAGAAGCAATATGGAAGATGCAGAGTTATAACTGCTTTTTGCAGTAGTTATTTATAAGCGAGAAGTTTTTGACATTAATTCATTTTTGCAATTTCATTTTATTTGTTTATTTATTTCTAATATCTAATATACATATTTAAAACTAAGTAGATAATGCTTAGTTACATATTTATTACTAAACATTCTTCACATTTGTGCTAAGGAAGAGGGAAAAAATTGTATTGGGTGAAATAATTAATTGAATTATGTAATAGTATTTATAAATTTTGAAGCGATTTAAATAACTCCTTTAATTCAAAAATAATTGTCTTATATTATTCAAATACGATCAAGATGTTTTACTTTAGGGCAAAAAATTATAGAATTTTTCGTTCAATTTTAAGGCGGAGGCCCAGTGACCGAGTGGTAGCGTATGGCGCTTCCCCACCACAGTTCCAGGGCTCTATCCTGGGGCTGGGAAAGGACAACTCTGCCTTTCATCCCTTCAGTAGATCGATAAATGAGTACCAAGCTTACTTTTGAACTAAACACTGGAGGTTTCGCTTCAGATTACCACCTGATCGGGACATTTGCTCATACACCTCAGCTCCCAATGGTCTCGTATACTGAGATGGGCACAGTAGGCCTTGGCCCTCATGGGCTGTTGCGCCACTAAGTTTAGTTTAGTTTAAATTTTAAGGCAATTAAAAAATTTTAAATTTCCTTTTCTATTAAATGCTAATTTAGAATTCAACTAAATAACTTATATTAATCGAATTTTCACTGATGCAATTCATAATGCGCAGATAATGATTAGATCCTATCTCCTCGCTTCATTTCTTTCTATTTCTCTTGTTCTTAAAATACAGGTTGCGGTAACCCCGATCATGAACTCGTGGGTGGCGCGTCATGAGTTCGAACCTTAGTGCCTTTGAAGATTCACCGTGTAGAGGGTAGGATGCACGTTAAATCGATCGAGATTCAATGTCCTCCCAATCACATGGCGTAGAAATTCGAAGAGGGATGTGCTAGCTCAGGCGCCATCTTTTTCACTTGATCATGGCTCAAAATTACGAAGTATGTGTCAATAGTCCAATTTTTTCCCAAGAGTCTGATTTGTAGTACTAAGTTCTTTCACAGGTGAACTCGGTTCCTTTGGGCATTCCTCCAAAAGCCTTTTTGCTTTAGGCCGACGTTAATAAACACTCACTTCTAAAATATATATTTGTATTGGTTAAAACAAAGCTGTAAAAAACTTTTGTAGATTAAATACTCTTCACGTATGAATAAATATTATTTCAAAAATTTTGAATCAGATAATCAATTGCATAATTGATAATTTAAAAAACAATCCATTGTTTAGAAAAGAAAGAGCAAAATAGTAATAAAAGGAATTGCTTCAATTCTTCTTACTGTTCTACAATTTTTGAAGTCTATCATAAATATTACCAAATAAATATAATTATAAATCGATTATTTTTTTATAGTAGCGGTCCCACCCAGTATGGTGGTTATGACCCTCGGGTTGTAATCGAGTGGGCTCAAGTTCGAATCCCGAATAAGGTATGGATGTATCTTTGGGAAAAGAAGTCTGACTTTCGCCTGAAATGGATTCCCGTCTCGAAAGGAAAGCAGCACACCCCTTCTGTTCTATGCTGGGATCATCGTTTGTAATGAAAGTCTATATTCTTCTGTGTTTGTGTTGTATGTTTCCGTTCATCTATCTTTTGTATGCATCCCAGTATGAAACATAAGACAACAACAAAATTTTTATAGCATAATATTTTCTTACAAATAAGAGAGTATATATTCCTCTTTCAACACGTCATAGTAATTTTTGTAAGCTCTATTCAGCACTTATTTTAATAGTATTAAACAGAAAAATAATTAAATAAGATAAAACCTTAAAATAAGATTCGATGACTTGATAAATATTTTTAAACAGTGCTTTTATAAATTATATTAATTACCATTAACACACACCAAATAAATATTGTTGTTCTGAAAAAATAATCGGAATGGATTTTGGTTTTTCTGAATGACAAATTTAGTTTGACGAAGAGAGAGAGAGAGAGAGACAATTATCTCAAAGGATATTTATGATCGGAAAACACCTAGCTATTAAAATATTTCCGAAATTTGTTTCCGTATGTCTGTAGGTCACGCAATTCTTCGAAATCCGTTCGTTGGTTGCTTAATTTGTTAATAACATGTAACTATATCATTTGAACTCTCTTCCAGGTTGAATTTCCTGTCTTTTAATATCAATACCGAATTCACAAAATGCTGATTCATCATAACCTTTTCCTTAGGCATTTCTATCTGCAAAAATTCATGGAGGCGATGATAATCATGTAAAGTCGCCAATCGCCACGGCTAAAAGCGGAGGAAGAGAAAGAATTCTGGGGTCATAAAGGCAGACGAGTTTAAATAAGAATAATTTTAAATAAATAAATAAAAACCCATGAAAACTAAAAGGTGATCGTGTTAAAGCGAGGGATGTTGACCTCTTCGTGAAACTCTTCCAGTGTTAAAAGAAGTACTATTTATAAACTTGTCTGGTCGCTAAGCAAACTGTCATCCGTCATAATAGTGATTGAGAACAAAATTACATTGTAACGAATGGAAAAAAACACACAATCAATGTTGTTCTTCAGAAATACGTGAGTAATGGCTTTTAAATGAAGACGAAAATCCAGAAATCGGTCAAAAGACGAATATGACAAATTACCTTGTTACTTTTATTACTTTGAAGAGGAGAGTTGTTTTCTGAGTTCTGTAGGTATTTTTTTATAATTGAAAATGGTTGCGTGAAATTTTTATCGATTTTGTTAAAGTTCAGTATCCTTCATTCTATTTTCTGAATCAATGACAAGTCGAAATTCAGTTATATAATTGATTGGATTTTATGCATTTTTGTACTTATTCTTAGAAAATATTGTAAAACCTGTTACACCACCATTTCAAGAATTAGGGTTATTCATTACGGTAACTTAAGGTATCCGACTACGATTGGAACCGTGATTTTGCAAAAGCGTGTAAATGGATAATATTTATAATATTTAGTGTCACTTAGATTAGAAAATGTATATAAAATTGTTTTAAGGACATTATGACAAAAAAAATTTTTTTAATACAATATTTTAGCAAAAAATTAACTTATAATAACCTTTTTTCTAAATTTCTCCTTTTGTAAAAAATGCTTCTATTGTATTAATATTTTGCCTGTATATAGCTCAGACCTCTGTATAGAGGCTCAACTAGAATTTTTGAAATGCATAACTCGGAAGTCGGTATATCCATGTTTTACGAAAACAGAAGGGAGAAATTTTTTAGAAAATACGCCGAAAATTATTTCAAATGGTTGTAACTCTGAAAATAATGAGAATTTTTCAACACCCATAGTTGGGACTCTGTACAGTAGTCTGAGCTATATACAGGCAAAATATTAATACAATAGAAGCATTTTTTACAGAAGGAGAATATTTGGTAAAAAGGTTATTCTAAGTTAATTTTTTGCCAAAATATTGTATTTAAATAATTTCTTTTTGTCATAATGTCCTTAAAACAATTTTATACATGCATTCTAATCTAAGTGACACTAAATATCACGAAAATTATCCATTTATGCACTTTTTTAAAATCATGGTTCCGAACGTAGTCGGATACCTTAAGGGAATCCATCCTTGTCTGTTGTACGAGTATTGTGTTGTTCTAGAATTAATGTGCTATGTCATTATTGTTTTTTTGTGAAAATTATCTGATACTTATAAAAAATTAAATTACTGTACTAAATAAGTTATTCTAAAAATCATAAGAAATGTATACTTGAATTCAGAACATCACTGCTGTGAGATTGAGTTTTGTTTCAGTTTTTCATTTTAGAATGCAATGTCATCTTTAAGCATTTTGAAGGGGATTAAATCTTTTGGATATTTCTCCTGGATATATCACAGCTGTCAGATATTAGTTACTTCCAACTCCAAGTAAAAGAAAATATGTGTGTCAAAGTCTCAGAAACCAAATTTCAAAATTGTACTCATATTTAATAAAATAATATATAAAATTATAGATTTTAAGACTTCATTAAATAAAATATAATATGCATTTAAAATTAAATCATCATGTACAATTATGCAAAAATTTACTTTTCTTATAGATAATTTTTTGACATGAAATTATATTTTTTTTACTATCCATCAAAAAGATAAAAGAAAGATTTTGACAAATTATAACTTATGTAAGGAGTGACACGCTATGCGGTTCGCATCTTTCTTGTAATGTCAATGACCGTTTGCAAATAGAAAAAAATAGTAATTAAATGTAAATAAGATTATTATATAAATTATCAAATACAATATAATAAACTTTTTGCTCAAAAGTTTTTCTTGTTTTTTAACAGTAGGGTTTGCTTTAAATGTTTTCCAGCCCTATTCCATTTCAAATTGAAAAAAATTTAAAAAAAAACAGGAATTTTTTACAAGATTGAATTTTGTTATAAATATCTTCAGAGAAATAAGCGCATTCTTTTAAAAATTAAGATTGATTTTTTTTTTCTGGTCTAGTTAAAACATTTTTATGTAACTTACAGAGCCCTCTTCATAGGTATTCTTCAGTATTTTGAGTGCATTTTAAAAAATAATTTAATTTATCTTTCTTATTTCAATAAATGAACGACTTTGAAAGGTTTTGTGTGAAAAGAATAAACAATTTTCAACTTCCTAAATGTATTGTAAACTAATTCTTTTTATACTTTGTTAGAGTAATTATTTTAAATAATATATTAGTATTATTATTATAAATATTTGCGATACCTGAATATTTATTATAACGACAGACAAATAAAATAGCTTTGGAGAAATAAAAAAAATGAAATTAAAAGTTATTTAATTTCTAGTTATATTTTGAAGCTTTTGGTAAAATATTTGACAATCATGGCAAGGTTTTCAATAATTTACTTGCCACTGCATTGTACAGCTGCCTCATTGATAAAATAAAATTTGGGTAAAATTACAATAGCTTTTCGCTTCACTACTTGATGTTTTAAATGTATCATAACATGAGTGAAATATCTCGGCAATTGATTTTTGCCAATGGTCCCAAAACCCATTTTACTTAAATTTTATCTACATTTCCTATTTTCTGTATAATTTTGTAAAAAAAAAATAGAAATTTCTTCTGAGGATGTAATATTTATGATACGGCTTACTCCAAAATTTATTGATTGAAAATTATTGATAAAAAAATGAATAAAACTTATATTTTGGAGAATTCCTTCAAAAACAAGCAAATTAAAATATTTTAACATGATTTGATGTTATAATATAGAGGTTCTCTCTTTCTGTATGCATATCACAGATTTTAAAGAAATATAGAATAAATAGAACGGTTGGATATTAAGAGAGAAAACTTTTTGTACATAAAACGCATCTCTTTACATAATTTATTCGTAAGTATTTGTTTTTTCGTTGGTTTCAGTGAAAAATATATTTTTTAATAAAAATAAATAGTAATAATAATTTTAATTTAAAAAATGAGTCGAAGGTTTTTACTCATAAATACTGAATAAAAAGTTTTCTGCCAAAAGAGTGCATTTTAACTAGTTTTTTTTTTGTGTTTTTTATTTATTTATCTTTACTATTAATGTATTTAAAAACGCTTATTAGAGCAATTTCATTTATGTTTGACTGACATCATACCATTAGTATTTGTAAATATATGTATTCATAATTAGTCAAGAGGCTAATGCGTTATGAATGGTTTATGCAACTTTTAATTCCTTTTTAAGCGTTGTAAATTAAAAGGGTTTTGCTTTCGAACTCTTTTTGGAATTGTTTTTTTTACTTCACTTTTATGAAACACTTTTAGATAATAGCTCTCTTGTCTCTTTTTTTTAACTCTCTTCTTATTTTACCTACATAACTTATTCTTCGTTTGAGGATAATTAGTATGCGAGAAGCCTCATTTTACAATTTCCTTCACCTGTCGTCAAAAGTATTTTGCAAACCATCAAACAAACCCTTTTGTTACCTTTCATTCATATTAATGTGGACGAGATGAGCTTCGAGAAAATTTACGCAAGTTAAACCGAACAATCAAAGTTTGAGAAAGCGTAACCGATGAAAACAAAGACCAGACATAGACCCTTTTTCATGGTTCGAGAAATCTGAAAACACCTCTAAAAATACGGCTATGATGAAAAGAGAAAAAAGGCGAAAGTAAACACTTTTAACTAACGATGTCGATATGGGACCGTTTCTGAGAAACAAAGGGAAGAAGAGTCCTATTGTTGTTGTGCAAGGTTACGTGGAATTTACGTGACTTTTAGAACAGGAAAATGGTCCATCTTTTTCAACACAATCGAGATAAAACGATGAGATTTGACAGAATCGAGGAGATATCTGAACTTAAAAAATTGGAATCTATATTTACCAATTGGTTTTTCTCTTCTGAGCTAGATTCCAGCGATAATTCCAACAGCCATTCAATTAATTATATTGGACAAGAAGAAAATGTGGGAGTTCCTGAATTGTTTTCATTGATCTCATCTTCCCTTGTCCGTTTTTATTTTTAGCATGAAATTTTCAGAATTCAATGTTGATGTCTAATCATGCTTAGATATAAACAAAAGTTGTACTGATTATATATTTGATATAAAACTATTCACATCAATTTTATTTTGCAGTGTAGTATTTCTGTTGCAGTTCTCACTTCGAGGTTATAGTAGGATTTATACTTATTTTTCAAATTGCGTATTAAAAGAATCAATTACATTGAAAATTATACATAAATTTTAATGTACGCACTGTATTCAAGTAATTATCATTTAAGAAAAAATTTGATTAAGAAGAGATTCATTGTTATGCTTTGAATAATGTCTTATACTACAGCTTCCTTTTTACTAGAATACATATATTTAATTCTTCATCTGAAATTGAAATTATTTAGTTTAAAAAACAATAAGGTATTGTTTCTATAGTTCTTACACAAATTTTATTAAAGGATTATTTTTCTTAATTGTCATTTTATTATTCCAGTTCATTAAAAGGGTATCTATAAACACAGTAAATCAAAGAAATATATATATATATTCATTGTATTTATTCGAATCTAAGCCGCACCCCAAATTCTCAACAAGTTTTTGTAAAAAATTAAAAATAATGTAAAATGGTTTATCGATATCCAATTTTACGAAAATAGATTAAATTTAAAATGAGAACTAATAAGAAGTGAATAATCAGTTATTTTAGCAGTATTAAAAACTTTTATAAATACTTATATGAACCTGTAATTTCTTTAATTACCCAATCCAACGAATTTTTTTTCTTCGCTTCTAAGCCGCATCCCATTTTCAGTAGCATTGACATTGGAAAAGTAAGGCTTAAATTCGAGTAAATACGGTATATATATATTTAACCCTACAATTTTAGTTCCTAAGACTAATAGTTTGCTATTATACTACTGAGGATATCTTATTTTTAACCTATACTGTCTATCAATAGATTATCTTCTCAGAGGGTATAAATTCATTTATTTTTTCATGGAAAACAGTTTAAACGTAATGAATCAATCTAGTGAAAAGAAAATAGTTACCGTAAAATCCGGTGAAAAACGCGCGCCTATATGCTTTCAAGCAGTATTTTTTAATTTTCAGGTATATTCGTCATATAACGCGCACCCCGTTTTTTATGATGGAACCTGAACCATACATCTGCATTGCTTTTATTTTTTGAAGTCTTTTATTCGAGATACTATGCCAGACTTTTGAAAAAGTAGTTTATTTCTAAAAATGTAATCCTTTTATGTCATTTCTTTTAAATAAACAGTATTTCGATATATGCAGAAGCCTTAATTTTTTTATACTCATCTCTTTTTCATGTTTAAAGCTATTGTTTTTATACCCAAGGTATGACGTGCACATGTAAATTTCGATCTTATTTTTGGTGTTATAAGTGTGCTTTATACACTGGATTTTACGGTAGATAGCAAATGGATGTATGATATCACTTTAAAAAGAAACCTACATTGTTAAATAATATGATAGCCATTGAAGCTATTGAAATAGAACTGTAAAAAAAGTGTTAATTCATTTATACATTAAGAAAATACAAATAAAATATTTTATTTAAAAAAATTAAGCAGCATAAAAAATTAGTTGAAAAATCATTTCATACTATATTCATCTTTTTATTTAAATAGAAAAATATTAATATTCTTATACAAATATTTCAAAAAATTATTTCTGAAACTCAACTGAAGTTGAACATTATTAACTATTAATCTATAATAATCTGCCAATGAAAAGCAAAATGAGAAATAACATTGTCAAACTAAATTGAAATCGATTAACCATTAAAAATGTAATAAAAATTCTGTTACAGTGTCTGCACAACCCCGGATATTCTATTATAGATGAATTATAATCCATCTACGGAAAATGGAAATGAAGAGCATTCTCAAACTAAATTAAAATTAATTAAACCTTACAAGAGAGCGTAGTAAAAATTATATTATACTGCCTACATCTTAAAATTCTTAAATGGCAATTGAAATAAAAATATCATAAAATAAATATGACTTCCTGAGATGTTTTATAGTTCTTGTTCCATAAAGTCCAGCATTAGCTACTTTTTTTCCTTCGTACGCAGTCAATGATAAAAGCGTGAGGCATTATTAAAGGAAAAAATGCATTTTAATTTAGAATCAAAATGCAATTAGACAGTCTTCAAATCTTCTAGACCATCTCAGTCA
Organism: Trichonephila inaurata madagascariensis; assembly: GCA_019973955.1. Lineage (NCBI taxonomy): Eukaryota > Metazoa > Arthropoda > Arachnida > Araneae > Nephilidae > Trichonephila > Trichonephila inaurata. The sequence goes on along the minus strand of BMAV01027120.1, from coordinate 40,479 downwards.
TAAAATAGCGTGTTTGAAATATCAAATCTGACGTGGTGCCACCAATTAATTGCTAACACAAGCATTTTTACTAAGGCGATAAGTATCCTCGTAGAAACTGACTAGAGTTTCAGTTTGATTGCAGGCATGGCCGCAAGGAACCCATCACTTCATTGTTTCTGTGGCAGGGTTCTCAATTCCTGTAACTTTCTAATGCTTTTCAGGAAGTTGTTAGTTTGATTATAACTTTTTAGCATTGCATGGATGATTTGCTTGTATCATTTGGGAAAAAGGGAAAGAAGCCGGAAGTTTGAAAGTTGTGCGCCTGAATCGAAGTCGATAATTAGGTTTATTCCTTTTGTGTTAGTCCAAGTAGATCGAATAAAGATTCTTCCGTATACCTACGGCTATGATGCACCGGTTTCACTCAGGTGGAAATGTATTTATAGTTTAAACTTGTGTTGAACATACCTAAATAAAATAAATGAAGTAAAATAATCATATTAATAATTTAGTTGATTTATTTATTTTCATCCCAGTAACTCATTAGAAATTATTCAATAAAGTGCTTCTAATAAAGTAACAAAAAGAATTGTGATATCAGCCAACAAAATTTTTGGATTCTAGAAAATAAATACGTAGTTAATAAATATTTAATTATTAAATATCCCAAGCCAGTAAACTCAAAGCGTGACATATTTTTCTATAACTGTCCGTTACATGTAAATAAAATACTACCTTACAAGAATACATTAGTTTTAGTTGCATAGATTAAAAAGTATCCTTAAAACCAATATAAGGATATCCACCGTGATGCATTTTTGAAAGAAATCTTCTCTTCCGTCTTCTCTATAAAGAACATTTTTATAACCAATGTTAAATAAAATAATTAGTAGAATTAAAATATAGTCATAATGTGCACAAAGCTTCTTAAAAAAACGAATTCTTAAACGAATTCTTCTTAAAGAAACTTAACAGAATTCTAAATAAAACATTTTATATTGCCTCACAATCAAAATGAACAAAATAATATCACAAGGAATTGTTTCAACAAATATCGTCTGCATCGTAAAAATAAATATGGAGAACTTTTGATTCCTTACGAACTTCAGAAATGTTTATAGATATTTTAATGAAAAGGAGTGAGATTAAAACTTTTTGCATGTTCTAATTTTTTTCGTAGATTAATTTAGATTTTAGATGCATTTTTGCAAAAAATATCGGTATATTTAATAACAAAGAAGTTTTTGTTAAATGTTATGCAATGTCCAATAGAAAAATTAACATTAATAATAAAACAAGTAATATATAAAACAAATTTTTAAAGTTAATTCCTACTTAGGTTAACAAAAAAAAATTTTTTTAGTAACTTTTTATTAAATAATTGCAATTAATATAAATATATATATACATATGAAAGGATCCTGATATTAAGAGGCCATTAATTTTTATTATCATTAACTTTTGACCCAAGTCTCTAAAAATTAAGCCAACGTGACTCTGTATCTGTAATTCTTTAAATAATTAGTTTCATTCAATTAATTTTAATCAATTATAACTAAATTATCATATTGTCACCCAAAACAATCGTGTATATAAAATTTCAGCTTAATTGAGCGCTTTAAAATGTAATTTATTAACGATTGAAAAATTGAACAAGATCTATATATAAGGAGATTGTGAACTAAAAGTAAGAATTGAAAAGTGGATAATTCATACGATGATATATCATTCTAGAATTTTTTTTTTTTTACAGAACGAAAATTTTTGTAAATATTAAAAAAAAAAAAAAAATTATCAAGTTAACTTTTTTTAGAATTACGTTTAAAACATGAAATGAGTAAAAATAAACAGTTTAAACTACAACTCGATTCGTCTCTTGGCTGTAACAATCCAATTTATCCATATAAAAAGATACTATATTATTCTGCCCTATATTTAAATGATTTTAATTAAAACATATTTTTATAAAGCTAAATTTGGTATTGATATAAAAGGAAGAAACAAGTACTATATTCTTAGCCATTTCAATCATAAATAAAGTTGACGTTTTCCTAATTTCAAATATTGCATACTTTTACCATTAAAAATTCGACGCATAAATCTTTATTGATCATTATACAATACTTGAAAAATTAAAGGGCAAAATTTTAAATGATATTTTCCCAGGCTTGTGCGACACATGAATAATATTATAAGGTTGACCGATCATGTACTTGAATTCAACCACGAAAATTGTTAGAAAATGATGGAAAATATCCCACGTTTGCCCTCTAAATTTAGAGCATTTATTATTTCTTGATGTCCCTTAACCTAGTTTATTTATTTATTGCAAACATCTCGTATTTATTTATCTTTAAGACATTTAAACTTAAATTAAATTCTGTATTGCTTTTTGTGGACATAATCTAAGTTAATTTTATTTCTGAAATAACTTACAGTAGTTAGATTTATCTACATGTGTGTAAGTCAGGAAGTTAATGTCATAATTACCAATAGCCATCAATAAAAACCGAATTATTCAACAAAAATTTTATCTAAGTCAATGTCTGAATAATCCATCAGCCACATTAAATAAATATTCTATAAATAATCAGATTTACAAGCAATACATATTTGTGCGTGTGCATAAATGTGAAATATTGTAGAAATTTTTTTAAAAAAAATTTGGGAATGAATTCTTGATTAATAATTATATTATTACCAATCAAATTAATTTAATCTATTATTACAAATCAATTGACAAACTAAAATTTGCCGATATTTAATGTTCTTTAGATTTTTTTCTTTTAAAAAAACATTTAATATCATTTAATTCATTTTAAAACAATTTATCAAACGTAAGAGAACGTGATTCGTCGATTCACTAGTTGGAAGGGAAAATTAATCTCAGAAGTCTAAAAGAAAAATAATGCTTATTCAGTTTTGAATTCAAATCGGCAAAATAAAGAGCGTATACTAATATCAATCTAAGTCAATTATGTATATAAAACTATTAAACTGACCGAGAGTTAAGCAACTGAATTCGAAATAAATATTTAAATTAAATTAAAGTTTACTTTAATTCTTGTTTTAAATTTTTAAAAAAAATTCTTTTTACATCAAAACAACATTCAGCAGCCAGCATTTTACAATGATAAGATGCAATTACTAGCAAAAATAATTGAAACAATTTTTTCCTCTTCATCAATTTAGGGTTAAGTATATTTATGTCTAATAAAACTTAGTTATATATCAGAGTAAAAGATTATACATACCGTAAAAAATCCAGAGTATAAATTACACCTATAATTGCAAGGCACATTTTTTAATGTTTAGGTATATTCGCTGTATAACACGCAACCCTTTTTTTACGAAGAAATCTGAAATATTAGTATACATTACTATTACTTTTTGAAGTCATTTATTCGCTATATTATATGAAACTTTATGCCAAAAATCTATGTATCCATAGAATTAAAAAAATAGGAATCCATTTAAACTTGTTTTACGTTTGACAATTAAACTTATTATTGCTAAATGTAATTTCCTAATTGCTCTAGAATGTCAAAGTTCATGAGATAATAAAATTGTAAAGTATTTAAAACTAACCTCTTATTAGAGATATGTTAATGTTTATGTCATTAAACAGCTTTTAATTAAAATTTTTGACATCAGGAAATCGGGTCAACTAATAATTAAAATCAATAAAAGGCAGTCATCAGTCGTATTTTCAACACGCGTGCAATATGAAATGTGTTTCAAGTTTTGTCTTGAAGGTCATTCAAGTACTTCATCTTTATCATTTCGCTTTTCTGTAATAAATTTTTAAAAAATGTTTAACTCAAAATTTTAAGAAACGAACAAACCAAATACATTTTTTTTTTCACTTTGATCCAGTTGAAAATATTTTTTTTCTCTTGTGATAAAATGTTATTACTGAAGCAATTTTTTGTAATAAACTACAACTGGATACAGTAGTGTACATTTTGCTTCGGCAGCCACTAAAATGAAACGAAATTTGATGTATTTGTGACAGCTGAAATCTCCTCCTGTGATCAAGTGTCTTTGACATCTTCTACATCCAATAGTTAAAGAAATGTTAAGAAGAATGTATCTTTATACTTTTTCGTACTGTAAAATAAATGCAATGTTTTTTTAAAAAAATCCCTGTGCCATTTTAAATATATTTTGGCATAGCTGACGCCATTAAATATAAGTTATCTCATTCAGAAAGATATATCATTTAATGAAATTAAAAGCAACAAAAATATACTTCACTGTTAATAAAATTTTTCATTAAATTTTTCGCACGGCTTACATATTTTAAATAATATGAGTCGCTTAAGGTAACATTCATTCATTTTTAATATTCAACATTCATTTTTTAATATTCAAGTTCCCTACTCAAAATCTTTTCTTTTTCTTTTAAATAGGTTTGATATCACTGGTAAGGTGTCCGAACACGTTCGGAGTACTCTTTGACAAAATAACATATTAAAATATTATAAATGCTTTTTTAGGACTCAATACCAATAAATACTAATACTTAACCAACAATATTTAAAATAAATTGCCTAAATTTCACAAAATTCCCAATTATAAGGGAAAATTTTAGCAATATTTTTGTAAAACTTCAAAGTAATTATAGAAAAAGTAATAAACTTATATCAGTGAAAGTATTACCGAAACAAATTAGATGCATTTATCTAGAGAATGTACTAAAATTTTAATGTTTTATTAAAATTTGAAACTTTTAGAGCTTATTGAGTAAACATTGTAAGAAAAATCACATTCTTTAGGTGACCATTATTTAAATAACAAGCCCTAACTCAAAAAATATTCATACAATAAGAAATATCATAGTATATTCTCTTAAAAATAGCATAAATATCCAGTTCAATAAATTTTATAGAAATACAATTGTAATATTTTGAGTAATCAGACTCGCCATGGTAGATTTCAAACAATTTAAATGCCCTTTTCTGGTAGATCAAAGACCCACTTCCGGTTTTTCTAACTTTATAAAATTGATTGTAGCTTGGCCTTTAGGTAGCGTAGAAACAAAACAAAGTATGTTTTGTAAAGCCAAAAAATAGCTCTATCCAATAGAATAGAAAACGAAAATATCTGTCTTGACCGAATTCGGTAATTTTCAAAGTGTTAATGAAATTTTCATTGTTTGCACCTTGCGGCTATGGGTTATTCACATATTATACCATCGACTAATTTCTTTAAACGAAAAGACAAAGCCAAATGCCCTAATATACAGTCAATTGTGGAAAACCTTTCCCGCACATGCACAAACACAATAATAATAACGAGATAGCATTTGGTGACATTTTTTTTTAAATGACGACGTCTTTTCACTTGCCAAGTATATATAAAAACCGAAAGAAAAAAAAAATAGTTATCAGTAAACAAATTTCAAGATTAGTTCTTTATAAATAAAATACAACATACTAACAATTAGTTTTACTAACTCGTAATTTTTTGTGGAAGTAATTTAAAACTGTTACAAGTAGAAAAGAAAATTATTAAAACAGCAAGAATGTTTTTCGTTGTATATTATTTCTTTACATCCAAATGCAGCATGGGATTTTAAAAATTCTTTCAGATATTACTCGTAGATAAGTATGTCAGCTTGAAAAAAAGCCCAATCAACAAGCCAGATCTAAATACTCATCTTTTCGAAGTCATCAGATGACCTTTGTCTCCCAAAATGTTACTAAATGTTCCCTCCGAGCATTCTTATTTCCCTGTCTTGTCACTCTCAATTTATCTCTCGCGCCATTTCCTCCACGATTCTGCCAAATAAATGGTCGATAAACAGACTGCGTTTCCTTAAATTAAGAGCACAAAGAGTAATGATAAGAGGTCTAGAAAATTTCAGCCAAGAGCGAAATTAAAAACACTTGTTTCTTACGTTTCTTTTTACCCTGGAGATGTCTTTTATGATTTGAAAAATGCTTCGGAACTCTTTGGGTGAGCTTAGTAATAGATATTGTTTTTTCACAGCAGTTAGAAGGAAAAAGTGTTGATTGTCACCTAATAAGGAAATTGTAGAATCCTTTTTTACAGACTGTCTTCAACATATGTCTATGAATACGTTCTAACATTCTATTTAAATATTATTGAAAAAAAAATTAAGCGGTTCATTGTTTCTGTAGATTAAGATAAATGTTTAATAACATATTTACAAATTTTAGTAGTATTAATTATATGAATCATATCATAAGGAAGTAAAATAGAACATAAAGGAGTTAATTAAGGATAATACAGGTATTAACACTATTCCGTGAAAATGGAGATGAATAACTTTAATTATTTTCACAAAATAAATTGATCTTTCTTAAATTAAAACAAACATTATAGCTCTTCTATTAAAAAAAAAAGCAAATACTGATAAAAACATAAATGTAACTTAAATAAATTTAACAGAGCATAGCATGAAACTCACAATAACTGTTCACGAATTCTTTCAGGAAAATAAGCAAGTGAATCATGATACATAATCAGCACACAATGTGATATTAGTAAGATTTCCGTGTGATGTTTGTACACAAATTGCAGCTAATTCTAAGTTAATGTATTCCTAATGAGGTAGAATAATAAAAAAAATTGTACATATTTTTCTCTGTATGAATATTACTTAAACGATGTCGTTAACTACTGCAGTGAACTTTAATAACTTTTCCTTGAAACATTGTCAGAAAAATAAAGAGATGTTGTCGTTAATTTGATGCATCTATACAATTCAAAATAATTCTAATTTTTAAATTCTTTTAACATTGGATGTATAATAGCTCTAATATTTAAAATCTAATTTTAAATGACAGTCATTTTAATTAAATGGTATTCGTTATATTTTTTACATTTTAATTTAACACACACACAAAAAAAAAGGTAATCCCTACTCTTATAAAAATTTTAACAAAATACATAGAACTAGAAATACGATAAGAATTACAGCACTGAGTTGAAAAAAATTCATTTCATACTTTCGCAAACCATTTGTCCTATGTTTAATTAAAACTCCTCAGATTTCCATATAAAATCTGAAAAATCAAGAGACACAACTATATAAATAAGACCTTATTTATTTTTTATTTAAACAATTTCAAGTCAAATTTTAATAAAATTTAAAATTAATAGTTAGTTAACAAATATTTTGTTCTTTTATTCAAAATATTTTCTGAATTTTATATACAATATAACAGACATGGAAAAAATAAGAGTAAAATAGAAATTAGTTCATAGGCGAGAAATAAATAAAAACGTTAAGTTCAATATGCTACATTGTTTTTTTTTCAACTTCGTTGTTGATATATATCTTTTATGATGGATATGTCTGAACGTGAATATCATCAGAAATTTAATCGGTATCTAGTTTTGTAATCGATATAACCATTCTCAGAATATTTTTAGACATAAACTAAATCTATGTTGCACGATCGATCATTTGTGAAAAGTAACCAAAATCTATTTTGTATTAAATACATTGTTAAAATGCGAATCAGTTTTTCAGAAGACTGAGAAAGGGAATATTTAAATGCGTGTTTTATCACGTCGTATGAATACAATTCTCTATCATTTATATTGTTATAAGATAGTTATATTTCCAAGCAAAATCTATTTCTGTCTAAATAAAATACACCCAACTCTTTCTACGTTGTATTTCTTCATGTGATTTTTGAAATAACATCCTCTAACAAAAAGTCGTGTTTCCTTTTTTACACGGCTGATTTATTGTATGATTTAGGATCACAGATTGTTCCGCGAAAAGACGAGCAGAAAATTCATCACACAATTGCTAATTTAATATTTCAGGGCCTTATTATAAAGCAAAAGTCTGGGAAAACCATTGTTTAAACATTGATCCAAATATATAACGCACTTTAAAATTCCTACAAAAAAATGAAAACCTACTAACTAGGTACCAAGAATTATATTAAATCCATGCGAACTAAAAAAGCGAATAATGGTATTTTTTTTTTAAACCAATACCGCATAACATTTAGAAAAAGCAGTTAATTCCCTTCCCAAAATGCCATTGCCGGAAGAAAATATTCGCTGGATTCAAGCATACCGGATGTGGTTGATTTTTCAGGTGAGGAACACCGACTTCAATTCATCTGTTCCAAAGCAAATGCGTTTCTAATCTACAAATAATTGTCATTGCTAAAAAATAATAAAAATATTAAAGTAATAATTAAATAATTTTTTGAATAGTTTTAATAATATTAAGAATTATTCAACAAATAGTTATTTAATATAATTTTTAGTATCTTTAATTAAAACTTTTTATCCTTCCTAGAGGTATTACAAATTATATTTAGTTTGTTTTAATATTTAATTGAAATATGTATTGATTAAATATTAATGTTAAATGTATAAATGTTAATTTTAATGTTATGAATGTATTAATGTTACTAAATGTATAATTATTGCAATGTTAATAAATGTGTATAAATCAGGGATTGGCAATATATGGCACGCGTGCCACATGTAGCATGCGGTACAATTCTAATTGGTGCTCTGCACTATTCTACAAATTTGTCAATTTTTGAGTGAAGGGAAGCAGATAAATTTGTAATGGACCTTATTTGACAAACACCTTCAGAATTACGTACATTAACGGAATTGCAGCTATTTTGTAAATTATTGACTGTAATTACGGAAGAGATTTAATTGTTTGAAGAAAGAAAAGTGCATGTACTCAGCTTTCCACACTTTTGGTATTACATATCTCAGTAAGAAATATTTTCCCATATGAAAAATATTTCGAGTCCGCAAAGAAATTGTTTAATAACTGAATACTCAAAATCGTGTCAATTCGAGCCACAAATTATGCCCCTCATTTTGCTACATGAAAGTAGAACTGTGCAAGAGTACTAGGTTCGCATTAAATCTTTTATTTATCTTTTTCAATTCCTAACATTAGCTCACACTCTCTATATATTTATCTTGGTGGAATTTTCAATCATTAATAAAATACATTTTAAAGCGCTGAGTTGAGCTGAAATTTTATGTACATGATTGTTTTGGATGACAATACAGTAATTTAATTATAATAAAAATTAATTGATCAAAACTAATTATTCAAAGAATTAGAAATACAGCCACGTTGGCATCATTTTTGCGACTTAGCGACCCTTTTGGCGATTTGTGTCAAAACTTGAAAAGGTTTTTTTCTCACATTTTAAAGCGCTCGTTTGAGCTCAAATTTTCTATGCACTATTGTTTTGGGTAAAAATACGATAATTTAATTATAATTAATTAAGATTAATTGACTGGAACCAATTATTTAAAGAATTACAGATACAGCCACGTTGGTTTAATTTTTAGCGACTTGGGTCAAAACTTTAAAAGATTTTTTTTTCTCACGTTTTAAAGCATTCAGTTAAACTGAAATTTTATGTACACGATTTGTTTTGAATGACAATACGATACTTTAATGATAATTAGTAAAAATTAATTACCACTTTATGTTGTGATTCTGTGTGTCATATGTATATTCATATTTATATTACTTGTAACTATTTATGTAACTAACTGTGTGCACGCTGAATCATATTGGTAGATTGGTTCGGCACGCCACAGCTAAAAGGCTGCTGACCCCTGGTATAAATGTTACATTGTTAAATATGCATAAAAGTTAACTTAATAAATTCCCATATATTAAAGCTTATGCAGTCTCTCTCTCTCTCGATTTCCCATCACTTATTTTACATAGATTTTTTTAATTAAAAACAACACATTCCTTATTTAAACTTACATGATTATTTGACTCTACTCTTTAGAACACAAATCGCATATTTTTTGTTCGGATTTTATACATTTTTTTCTTAAAATGTATCTATCATGTAAAAAAAAAGCTAAGTGAAGGTTTGTGTTGTGTGAAGTTTTAACGTTTTCTCGCAAGCCAAAAATATATAAAAGAAGTTTTACACTATATGCAGAATTAATCGAATCATTAAAAACGTCCGGAAGAATTTTGTAAAAAAAACATAAGTATTTATTTTGAAAATATTTCTGGGTATTTAATTAATAAGAATAGCACAGTTAACAGTATTTTTTTTAAGAAAAAGTACTTTTTAATTTCGTTTCTCTGGGGGGCGGCGGGGGGATTTAGCTAACAAGACGACCGATCAATTCCATCAATTGCACAAACATTTATTTAAAAATATACTGTAAAAAATAACTTTGAAAGGATTTTTTTTTTGTTAAAAAAAGTGTTAAAATTATGTCTTTCACATTTTAAAAATATGATAGGAATTTCAAGAGAAGATTTTAATGACACAACTTTTAAAAGAGTTATTTTAATTGTATTGAGTAATTATCTGGTAGCACACAAATAATTTTGACTTTTATTTAATGTATAAGCGAATTTCAGGAAAAATACAGTTATTTTCATTTGTTGTATCGTTTATCGTTTGTTTTCGTAATTAAGACATTTAATGTGTTTTATAAGATGTAATTAACTTCTGAACGCTTCTTGCTTATTTTTCTGAGAAATATTCATATTGTCAGAAAAAGGTGAATTAATTGATCACGCATGAAAATTATTGGTCAAAAATATAATTGGTCAAAATATAAACCCCTTAATTCAGAATATGAATAAGAAATTATTCATTTTGACTATTCATCCGAACTTTTTTCCTTCCTTTTACATTTTCTTTCCCTTCTCTCTGAGTGAAGCAATATCGCTGATTTAATCAATTGCATCCAGATAAAATACGTAATTTCGTTTTTTCTCTTTCCAAATTACATGCTGATAATATCAAATGTTTGGGTTAGTTGCAATGCATTTTTCGAAACTGGTCAGTTTGATAATTTTTATCTTTTGACAGATCTAATTGATATTATAAACTTATGAATCAACAATATCCGATAAATACTTAGAAATTCAGAGTTTATAAAATCATGAAAGCTTTCACACTCACAGTGGCTAAACATACATTTACGAGAAAAGTTTATGCTGCAAATATTTTTTCAAACGAATTTTTTTATCCTCTTTTTATGTGAACATTAAAATTGCAAAGACATTTATTGTTGGTCTAAAATGGTTTGTTGTTGGCACTTAAATTTATTTTTATAAGTTTTAGAAAAATAAAAAGAATATAAAAAAAATAGGAAATAGATAGGCAAAATGCCATTAAATCATTACTTTCAGTGTTCCTTGAATTCGGAAACGAGCCAAATATTAAGCATATTAGCTATTAACATAGATAAGAAATCTATGCAGAATATCATGTTAAATATATAAATGAATTGTGGTAAATGTAAAAAAATTAAATAAAGAGATAAATGTAATAAAAAAGTATTATTATTAAATATTATTATATTGTCAGATGTAAAATATATGAATGTGTGTGCAAGTACACATTTTTAGAAATTTTTACAGTTATATAGTATTTATACTTGTTTACACTCTTTTCGAATAAAATAAAGTTTATCGGATCTTGCAGGTTTGTGGTTAACATTGGAACGTACCCCTCTTTTTGCTTTACAATAAGTATTTTTTAAAGCTTTTTAGTGAGCACTTGACGACGGACCTCGTAATTTTGAATAATGATCAAGTAATGAGAATGGCACCTACATAGCTACATGACAAATTTGTCGTGTATGTACCGTGGAAAGGTGGCATGTCCAAGAGAACCGAGCCCACCCGAAAGAGGTTTAGAGCTACAAAACGATCTCCCGGGAAACTACATCCCCCACGTTCAATCTTTATTGAGAAAAATCATAATATACATTTTATATGGTAGCACACATTAAATTTACATATTACAAATTAAAGGTAAATGAAACGAAATACATATGTTATTGCAAGGTACATACATACAATAACATAAAGGGTAAGAGAGGAAAAATAATATACATTATTCCAGAATTCTTGCAAATACATCAAAAGTAATTTTCAAATATAAAATATAAATGTACTGTACAAAAAAGAGAGAGAAAAAAAGCGGGAAACATTTGGAATAGGAGAAAAAAAAAAGAAAGAAAAGGAGAGGGGGAAAAAAATGCCTGTGATCACATAAGAGTACTGATCCAATCCCAAATAAGGAATTTCATCCCGGATTGTAGAAGCAATTTTAATACATGATTTCAGTTTAGAGTGAATGGAAGGATTTTTAACGATAGATTGGAACCAGGCTTTTTTAGCACTTTGAGGTAGAGAGACCAAATGGAAATCCTTAGTTAGGGGATATACGAATACATAATGGTCAGCATCCCCAACAGATCCACAAAGACAATTGAGACTAGCTTATAATTTGAAGCGATGCAAATAAGAAACAAATGGGCCATGGTTTGTTAAGAATTGTGTAACGTAACTGGAATGGGGATTGATATCTAAACTGGGTTTGGGGGAAAGAAGGATTTGACTCGTAAGCCAGTATTAGTTCTGACCACTAACTCTCCCAGTCGTAAATTAATTTATTCTGAAGGAATTTGATGACATAAGAGTGAGGGGTAGGGACACTCACCTCTACACCATTAATAGTAGCGACTTTAGCAAAATGATCTGCAATATCATTAAAAAAATTATTATTATGAGCCTTGACCCAGAAAATATTATAAAAGTTGCGTTAAGTAGAGAGTTTATTCTTTATTAAATTAAGATAGGCAGAGATTTATTGTTAGGACTATTAAGGAAAAGTATAGACGATAAACTATCAGTGTAAATATTAATTTTAACATTTTTAGCAACCGCCCATAGGACGGAGAATCCGTTTACAGCTACCTCCGCTTGGAAAACAGTATTGAAGGGTTTTAATTTAAAACAGTGATTCCCAAAGTGGTGTATATAGACCCCCAGGGGTCAACGACGAACTGAAAGGGGTCTACGTCAGCGGAAAAATAACTTGGGGGGTCTATGTAGTATAAATGGGGGTCTACGATAGTGGACCCTTAATTTAATTTTAAAAGAAAATTTAATCAAGTGGAAAACACAGATTTACTTATTTAACAGATATATTTACTAAATTCAATGAGGTTAATTTGCAGTTCCTAGGCAACAGCGAACATTTTATTAAAACAAGGACCATTCATCGTTTCTTAACAGAATTAAGCTAAAGAAGTATAATATCGTTCGACGCAAATTTTCCCAGTTTCTTAATTTGTCACAGAGAATCTGCCAGGAAAATGACGTATTAACCTACGTTCAACATTTATTCAGATTACCCTATTCAATACTCTTTATTCAGATTTTGAAACTAGATTTGAAAATGATTTGACTGTGGTGATACCACAGAAGGAATTCATACGATCACATCGAAAAAAGAATGTCAGAGTACGAGAGGAACTGATAGGAATTGACACCAACGAAGATCTTGGAAGTAAATTTTAGAAACTGATGTCAGGATTTTTGTGGCTTTAAAGAGAGTAGCTCTACACCAAGTGTCAAAAAGGCACTTAAGTTGATACATTTGCAAAAATTCAATATTAGATAACAACCGAAAAACATGGCAAGGAGTCTATGAGACAAAAAAGTTTGGGAACCTCTGATTTAAAAGAACATGTCCCATAAAGGGGCCCCCGATAAAAGATGCACATCGCGAACCTGGTCTCAGTTCCAATTTTGGAACCGTCGGTATACACCTCCCACTCATTAGGCCCCTGCAATTAATTAAAATTAATAATCATATTACGAGCTTTAACAGAGTGGAAAAAAAAAATTTTCAATGGAACGACAACCTATAATATTATTAATTTCAGGGTTTTGAAGTTTCCAGATTTGGTATTTAAGAAAAGTTTTTTATTAACAGAAAGGTGATTGGGGGGAGTACCAGATATGATTTGTAAGGCGTTTGTGGGGGATGTCCTAAAGCCCTTCGGGATTTTTAAAAGATAAATTCTTTGAAAAGTGTTAAGTTTTTGGATATGACGAGATGTGAGCGAGCCACCCCAAATTCCCGCACCATAGATAATGATGGGTTCATTTACAGTAAAGTACCGCAATTTAAAATTTTTAAAGTTAGATTTGGAAAGCAAAATTCTATTAAACTGAAGAGACAGTTGATAAATTCTCTATTTTAAAAAAATTAATATGAGGGAACCAAGACAGCCGGTTGTCAATAATACTCCCAAGATATTTAATAAAGTCGACTACTTCTATAGTAACATTATTGATTTTAAAGATAGGTTTCCTATGAAACACAGTACCACCACGGGTTGACTGAGTAAATTTTTTCTGGAGAAATAAGAAGTTTAAGATTTTTGAGTTTATTAGAGATTTGATCAAGGATTGAATCGGTCTCAATTTCCAAAGTCCTTCGGGCCTTACTCGTGGTGACAACAGCAAGGTCGTCAGCAAAAGCTTGAATTAAAAAAATTTCCGAGTTAAGGCCTAAGACGGGATTGAAATAAATGTTCCACAAGGTTGGAGCAAGAACGGAACCCAGAGGAAAGCCTTAATTAATTGGATGTATTATCGAAAAATTAATTTTACACAAAACAACAAACCGATTAATCAAATAGGAATAAATAAATTTTTAAAAATAAAGGGGGGGGGGATTGTAGTTGTGGCAAATTTGAAATATTGGCCAATTTATATTGTCAAACGCACTTTTAATGTCAATAAGGACTAAAGTGTGAAAAGAAACCTTGTTAGTTTTAATATTAGTAACTAAATTGTTAATGGCCTTCTCGCAACTGCAGTTCTCTCTAAAGCCAAATTGATTTTTGTGAATAATGTTATGATTAGTTAACCAAGTGTGAAGCCTATTAGCAAAAACACTTTCAATAATTTTCCCGAGGGTAGGTAACAAACTAATCAGCCGATACGAATTAAATGAGAATGGGTCCTTACCATATTTTAATAAAAACTTTATCGTAGAATGTTTTAAGATATTAGGTAAATAAGAAAACTTAATACAAAGATTAATAATTTTTTGTCATGCGGATTGTTGGAGCAAATTATTTTCCAAATATTACGATCTATATGATAGAGCCCTGGGGCTTTGCCAGCCTTTAAATTCCGAAAAAAAATCTCCACCTCTTCAGGGATGATATCTTCAGGGGGGGGGGCTAAACAATTATTAAAGTCAGTGGCAAAAGGGGGAAAAGAGTACATAAAAGTTTTTCAATTTTCTGTTTTGGAGTTGCATTAGATGAATCTGGGAGAGAAATCTCTATAGCATTGAAATTAATATACTTATCAAGTGCGACTTTAAAATTTAAACCATACCTTTCAGTATTGAATTGACAGTAATTCTCCCAGGTTTTCCGTTTGGTTAGAATAATCAGTTTTTTATAATATTTTTGCTTTTCGTATAAAATTTTAAAAGACTCTTATCTCCTGATAGAAAAATTATTTCTGATTAAATACTGCAATTTTCTTTTAAATGCATTAGTTTTATTCCTATTGATTTTTAAATTAGAATTCCTCCAGGTAAAAAAGGTTCGAGCAGGAAGAATCCGCCACTTAAGAAATGTTTTAAAAGCAGACGACCTCACGTGATGGATAAAAACACCTATAAATTCCTCCAGCTGATCAACAATACGGATAGTATCTGCCCTATTATTCACACACACATTTCATCATAATGAACTTTAAAAAGGTTAAGAAACTTTTGAGACCCATATTTGGTTTTAAGAAAAAAGTCTAAAACTGGAAGATCGCCACGAAGCCGCACACCAATAAAGAGGTGGTCACTAAGAGATTCTTGGTCCAGAACCTCTCACACACATTTATTTAATAAGTAGTAGATGTTGTGTGTTAGAGATAAGAGGGTGAGAGATATTAGGATTTCCTGTACCGGAGTGAGCCTCGAAAGTGGGGCCCAAATCTGGTATATTACAAATATGGAGATTGTTCTGCAAAGTAAAATCAATTAATAACTCCCCCCGAGCATCAGTATAATTGTAACCTCAGTTTGGGGATCTCGCATTGAAATCTCCGATGGTAAGACAATTTTGTTCGGTTCAATTGTAATTTAAAAGTTCATTAATTATATCAATGAAATCATCACGAGGAGGAAAGTAGATATTGATAAGAAGGATGGAAGAGTTTTTAAAATTGAAAGACACAGCAATGGTAGATTTAGTTTTAATAAAGAAATCTGAAGAAATCACCCTTTTCAGGCTTATTATAGTTAATTTAAGGATCTTGAATCAATAAAATATCTGAGCCAAGATCCGCCACAACCACGAAGGTCAGATGATGCGCGGCCCGTGAATGATTTACATTTAATTGCAAAATATTAATAAAAGGATCAGTTAAACCAAACTGAGGTTTATCAGGAATTTTTGGCAAAGAAGTTGCAATGAATGCAAGTGGTCCGGCAGCAATAAAGATAGTGGGGAGCTCAGTTTCCGGTAGCCGAAAGGGTGTGGAAAAGACCGGAGAGGAGCTTGTTGTTTTGAGAGTGAGGGACATTTTTCGTTAGCAGCGGGGTTAACCACCCCATGCCGATAAGCGTTGCTATGGGCTTGAAATAGGTCGATGATAGGAACTTCATTTCGCACCCCTCTCTCTCAACAATAGAGGACCAGTTCACAAAAATAAATACGATATACATACTAGGAAAAAGGTAAATAAGCATATATATACACAGAGAATCAATACACATAAAAATGAATGTAATAAAAAAGAGGGGGTAACAGTTATCCCCCCAAATATGCCTTGCAAAAAATTTTGAATAAGAAGCATATAGAATACAAATAAAATCGAATAATAAAAACTAATAATGTAAATATGATAAAACGCATAAAAGTATGCCTAGATTAAATAAAAATTAAATGTAAAAATAAGTGGTGAATCAGAAAAATTCAAAAACATTATAAACAGAATATATTAGTATAAAAAAATGTACATAAAGTGAAGAATGTAATTCAACAATAAAAATAAAAGCATAAAGATACACACATAAATTATACAAAAATGAGGGGGGGGGGGACAACCAATAATCGTAATTGATTGTTAACATATGAAGTAAGATGTGAGGATGGAAATATGAAAGGAAAAAAAAAAAGAAAAGAAAGCAAAGAAGACGATATAAGATATAGAAACTTCATAGAAAACAAAAAAAAAAAACGCCGCGCGGCGCATGATGATTAGTTGTCAAAATCAGTGAAGGCTTGAATACGTTTTTTCTGTTGCACAAAAACTGGACAGGAACGATCTCTGTAGTTATGCGAGGGATCATAATTAAGTGTTAAATTTTTTGTTATGATTAATACAATTAACGCATTTAGGAGAACAATTATTGTTATCGTGGGAGTCAGAAATGCCACAATTAAAACAAGTTTTAGGGGAAGAGCAGAAGTTCTTTGTATGACAAAAGAGACCACAGATAGTGCATTGCTGGACAGAAGTGAAAAAAATCAAACTTAACTCTTTCAAAGTTCAGGAAGAGAGAGCCAGAATTAAATAGCGATCGAAAGTTTTTTGGGTCAACAGAAATAATCCAGTGATCTGAGTGGGAGGAGGCGATTGAGAAGTCTATTTTAAAATTATTTCATTTAATAAGTCATTTTTTAAGATGAGATTGAAATGTAATATATATATATATATAAATTGCTCAGTGTTATTTACAAAAAGGGGGAAGGTTGGCTGGCCAAAAAACATGTTCAAACCCACTTTTATATAAATTATTTTATATATTATCTGTCCTAAGTCAGTAATGTTTATAACACTGCAGCATCCATTTTATAATTTTTAATATCTCAGTTACTCATATGTCCTTCATTGTGTGATTTTCCTACTGTCTATGTGTTTTTCGAATGTTATTGTTTGGATGTTATCTCTTGTTTGCCTATATATATATATATATATATATTGCTTGAATTTACAAACCTTTTTATGCTAATTCCAAGAATTATAACAGAAATATTTTTTGTTTTTTTTTTGTTTTTTCATGCAGCATGAAATATTTCCTCGTGCATACAATTACAAGTTTCCATTATTTAAATTTTATTCATATATTATGCTACAATTTTTAAACATCTCTCTTTTATGTTGCGCAACTTTAATTTTATGAATCATATGCGGGGGCAATCTACTGACTCAATCAAATTCGTGTTAAAATTGCCAAAAAAAAAAAAAAAAAAAGGAAACACACTAAAATATATTAGACGAAAAAACAATTCTTTGAAGCACCGCCCAGATAGAATCATCAAATAAAAACGATTCACCATTAAAACTATTCTAAAAACGATATATTGCTTCAAGATGAAGTTGATATCCTTATCTCACCAAGACAGCGACTGGTTTCTTAACGATTCTCATTAACAGTTTCGAAGATCCATTGTCATACCTGCACGACCTTTCGTCCAGTACCCCATTCACAACTCGAAAAATTAGAGAAACTCACACGATTCATCTTATGAAGCCGTCGCATCCTTTTTGGGCCTTGGATAACTACCTGCCCCACATCTGAAATTAATTTAAGGTCTCTTCTCGCGTGCATACCGATTGTGCACTACATCGACACATTGATCTCGACTCATACAGAGACTCACCTTATTATGTTCTGAAATAAGAACATTCACCTATCTACAGTCGCTTGATATGCCCAAGAATTTCCTTGATGACCTGGCCCTTTAAAGTAAATTGCATTTTAATGGCTTTCTGAAAAGGCATGTTCTTTATTGAAATGTTCAGATTAAGTATCATAAATATTTATCTATAATTTTAAAAAAGTCTACGGACAGATTGAGAATAACACATTTAGCTGAAACTGGTAAATAAAATAATTATCTATTACGAATATTTTCCCTTAGTAGGTTTATATATATATTAAGCCTTATTCAGTCAAAAAACGCATTTTCCTTTTTTTGGTTTTACAGGAACAAATCAAAATGAATACGTTTGCGAAAATTTCAGAACGTGTTGTTTTAATTGAATAGCTATTTGTCTTAACTCTCTCAAACAAGTAATATAAAAAAAATTAAGTCAATTCCTACTTAGATCAACAAAGAAAATTTTTATTTTTTAGCTAATTTTATTAAATAGTTACAATTAATATAAATATGTATATACATATGACTAAATCACATCATTAAGTGGTCATTAATTTTTATTAATTATCATTAAAGTATCGTATTGTTATCCCAAACAATCGTGTATATAAAATTTCAGTTCAACTGAATGATTTAAAACGTGAGAAAAAAAAACCTTTTCAAGTTTTGACACAAGTCGCCAAAAGGTTCGCTAAGTCGCCAAAATGGCTGTATTTGAAATTCTCTAAATAATTAGTTTCAATCAATTAATTTTTGTTAATTATAGTTAAATTACTGTATTGTCATCCAAAATAATCATGTATATAAAATTTCAGCTCAACTGAGCACTTTAAAATGTATTTTATTAACGATTGAAAATTCCACCAAGATAAATAAATAAATAAATATATACAGAGTGTGAGCTAATAGTAGGAATTGAAATATAAAAGTCTAATAAACCTATATATGTTTCAGAGTATTTTAATTAAAATAAAAAACATTATGAAACGGGAAAACAATGTTTCAAAATCAAAATTATTATGTTGCTTAGAATTTTTAATGAAATATTTTTAATACGGCTATATCGATTAGTTCAAAAGGTTAAAATAAAAATTGAGAAAATATTAATCTATGTATAAATTTCTTATACATCTTTTTATATATACATATATATCCTTTGAATAAATATTTAAAAAAATCTTCTGATATAAATGATGGATTTGACTGATTTAAAACCATCTATTTAAACAAAAACAAAACATATTTCTGTATTTCTTAAATAACTTAATACAATATTTTTTAGCGAACATTATTTAAAATATCTACACATTTATACTACAAATGAACGCAGACACAAGAGCTAAGTACATTTAGTAAGTAGTGTTGATTATTTCAAACCATACTGAGAAATAGCATTAATAGAAGAGCTGAATTTCATTTCATGTTTCACTGCCTGTCCATTTTCGTGATGCATTTATTTATTACTTATATTTCTCATTACTTTTTGTTCTATCCCTGATTGGTAAAAAAAAACGAATTCTTTTTCGATTGGCAGCAAATGGTTCGGATCTCGTACTTCTCTGAGAAAACCGGGGGAAGGGCTGATATGTATTAAATATGATATGTTGCCGCCCATCCGCTATAGTGGTTAGTGACACTGACTGCTCTGCCGTAGGGACTCGGTTTGAATCCCGGAGAAGGCATGGATGTTTGTAAATATATAGTGCCTTATCGGCATAGGGGTACTTTAAATAGCCGTGGAGCCGCAAGTCCTCTCGTGAGGTTGGTGGAAGGGGAAGAGAGGTGGAAGGCTCCTGGTCACAACCGGGGTGTTCTCCCTCAAAATTGGGGTGGAACCGAACAAAATCATACTGTCACTTGTATGGGGCTCAAACCTAAGGCGTAAAAATCTAGCCGTGGACCTTGATGTGATGTTACTGTCGATCAGGTGACATAAGTAGCGACAGCAAATATGACATATCTGAAAGTTCCCAGGTTGGCGTGTCGTGGACATGAGAAAAAGGTGCAACTTTGGCTGTCAACCTCGTTATCAGACACGGTTCAAAATTAAGAGGCTGATTTAAGTATATTTTTTTAGTTGGGGAAAAGTAGGCCAAATCCAGATAAAATATTCCGCAAATAAGTGTTCAATAAATATATTTATTCTCGAAGAATACTAGAAATACGATTTTTATAACGTTACCTAATAAAAGATAGTTCATTATAAATATCAAAATACTGTTTTCTTCTCTACAAACACATTGTACAAATTTAAGAAAATCAGTTTTGTTACGATATAAATATTAAGTGCATCTGCTCCTCTGAAAACAAATCAGCTGAACAAACTCAATCTGACGAAGTATTTCAAGAAATCGTAGGAAATATTAGAATTATTTCCCTAGAACTTGGCTAATGCAGCGTTTTCCCTTCGCTTAAGACACGCCTTACTACAACTACGTATTTAGCAATTGAAATACGCGAACTAGACAGTAATACATTTCGCCACTAATCATCATCCGATCGACGAAACTGCGTCACGAGAGATGACGCTTTTGTAACGATGTTTTTCAGACTGGAGAAAACGGAAAATATTACTCGAGAGCATTTCTCTCAGTCGCTCGTTCTTAGAAATATTTTTTCCTCGTGAAACAAAATAATACTTGCAATTTGGTTAACAATGAAGCTCTTAACGAGATTAACGCGCTCCGTTTCAGGTAGCTTATTAATCAATCGCTCCTATCTCCGCTGTTTATCCATGAATTCGCCAAAATTAACTACCCAACAATCTTTCAAGTTTGATGACTTAGTAATAACAAAATCAACGCAGCAGCGTGAAATTCCTGACCCTTCTACATTGGTGTTTGGAAAAACTTACAGTGACCACATGTTCCAGGTAGAATGGACTGAATCCAAAGGTTGGGGAGTTCCGGAAATAACTCCTGTTCATCACTTTCATATGCATCCTGGCTCTAAAGTGTTTCATTATGCCCAAGCAGTGTTTGAAGGAATGAAGGCTTACAAGCGTTTTGACTCAAAGATTGCTCTGTTTCGTCCAGATCTCAATTGCAAACGTCTTGTGGGTTCATCTGAAAGAGCTTCGCTTCCAACTTTTGATTGGGAAGAATTACTAAAATGCATCAAGAAGCTGGTCTCAATGGATTCGAAATGGGTTCCAGGTGAAAACGATAGCGCTTTGTATATACGACCTACTATCATAGGAACGGAAGATTCTCTAGGTGTGAGCTCATCGAACACAGCTTTGCTCTTCATCGTAACATGCCCAGTGGGACCTTATTTTAAAAAGGGTTTGGCAAAAGCTGTGACACTTCTTGCCGACCCAACTTACGCCAGAGCTTGTCCTGGTGGCGCCGGCAATCATAAACTTGCCGCAAATTACGCTCCAACTTTATACGTCCAGAAACTTGCTCAAGAACAAAGTTTGGACCAAGTATTATGGCTTTATGGACAGAATCATCAGATATGTGAAGCTGGTGCTATGAATGTTTTCTTCTTTTTGAAAAAAGAGGATGGTAAATCAGAACTAATCACTCCACCTTTGGATGGAACTATACTTCCTGGTATCACGAGGCAGAGTATTTTGGATTTGGCTAGAGAATGGGATGAATTTGAAGTATCGGAAAGGGCCATTACGATGCAAGAGCTCGTCTCCCTCAACGAAGAACAACGAGTGCTGGAAATGTTTATTTGTGGCACTGCTAGCATATTATGTCCAGTGAAAATGATTCGGTACTTAGAAAAGGATATCGAATTACCGACTATGGAAAGCGAAACTGCTTTGTATTCTCGCATTTTGAAAGCCTTGAAGGATATTCAATATGGCAGAGTTCAATCTGAGTGGTCTGTTCCTGTCGATTAGAAATTAAAGTATTACATCAATATAGTTTGATGTGTAATATATTATCATCTCACTCATTCACATTTAATTGCTTACAATCCGATATAATTAATATTGTGTTTTTGATGAAAAAAAGTCATGATACTTGACTATCAAAAAGGTAAGTAATGTGCAACAATCCTAGAAAATAAAATAGTTTTAACTGAATTTATACGTGAGCTTATTTAATATAATATCAGATTAGATTATTGTTAAATTAATGATTTAATTTATAAATGAAACTTGTATATTTGAATATTTAATTTATATTTGAATAAAATAGGAATTCTCATATTCTTTGTTCTTTATAGAGACGGTCACAAATTATTTTTTATTGATATATTTAACAAGTTTATATATTTCTTTGTTACTGGGTTTGGTTAAACTAAAGTGTAGGCGATGTTACAATTTTGTCATAATTTTTTTTAAAAAAAATCCGCCAAACTATTTTAAAAGTTATGAAGAAAACAAAAATTTACCTTAAGTCCAAAAAAAAAGTTTGGATATTAATTTGATATATTGCTACTGATTTTTGAGACAAATAATTGCAAATTTCGACTAGTTAGGATGATAACGTTGCTATACACAACGTTACGATAATGCAGAGGCAAATTTCACACGGTTTCAAAATCGTGTCAAAAATAAGTAGCAACGTGTTATTAAATTAGTTACACAGATAGTGCTAAAATAAAATCGTCATCAAATAAAAAAAATAAATAAAACAGCCAAATTTGGAGAGCATCTTGTGTTTTACTTCAACCAAGTTGTTTATATTCTGTACCTTAATAACTGTCATGATTCTTGCTATTTACTCCACCTGACATTATTCTGAACTGTTAAAATAGATATACTATTGTCTTTAAATAACAATTTTCCGAGAGGAGAGTGTAACCAAAAATAGGTTTGAACTCTCAACCAACCATCAACCGATTTCTTAAACCTAGAAGAATACTATAAAAATTTATAGTATCTAGTAAAAACACACAAAATCAAAAAAATTGGCGATCGGGACGACAAACATAATAATTACGTATTCTGTTTCTTATGTAATATAAGATTATGTTGTCTGTTTAAGAGAGAGAGAGAGATATTTGAAAAAAAAAAAAAAACTTAATGTACAGTCAGTTTTTTCCATAAATTTTGTCATCTAGTAATAAAATAACTACAATTAATACGCTTATTTTCAATATCTGATGGGGAAAAAATTAATAATAAATTATAGTTTAAAAAAACTAAAAAGCACTCTTTTATGGTTAATCGAGCTAAAAAGTAAAAAAATAATTCTTAATATAAGAATAAAATGATTAACGAGAAAATTTGTCATTGGGGTAAAAGCGTGGGGTGCTCTATATCAATTGTTATAAATTCTTACTAGTTCTATTCCGAAATGCTGAGTTAGTGTAAAAATGTAGTAAAAAGCACTACTTCTGATTACCTCTTTATATAAATAGTAATGCGAAATGTATCCTTTAGCAAAGCTCTGAAAGAGAGAGAGCTTTTAAGACAGTAAAGTTCTATACTAATGTTCAGATGTCCAAAAAGCAAGTTTTCAAAATTAATTTAACATTATAAGTTGTTTAAAATTCATATTTGTGTGTGTGTGGTCTTTTCCTCTTATCTATCAAATAATTATGATGGCTATTATTTTTGCACTCCAAAAAAAAAATAGTAACCTAATGATAAAATGATTGTATGATAGATTAAAAGGTAGTTAACTCAAACAAAGATATACAATTTGCTAAAGTAGAACATTATTAATAGTGAATTTATACACAACATACATTATAATGAAATTTCTTCTATGTTAATTTCAAGTCTCAAATGGGAGTTAGTTTTATAGATGCTTTTATCAACAATTACTAATATTATTTTGAGGTAGTGGGTATTACTCCCTTTTTAAAAGGAAAAAAAAAACATTTTAGCAATGAATTAGAATTATTATTATTAAAACATTTTAGCAGTGAAATAAACGGGATAATGTTTTTATACCATTTTTACAAACACATGGAGTAAATCCTACAAAAAGCAACGATGTGGAAATTTTGATCAGAAAAATTAATTATTGTACACACATAATTTTGTCTGTCAAATTTTCTTACGTTTTGATACAATAGATTAGATAACACAAATTTCATGAATGAGTATACATATAACTGGAAGTAAAAATTTATTTAGCTTACGGATATTTCGCAATAGTCACATTCCAAGCTTATTATTTAGTTTACAATGTTTTCAAATAATGGCAATTAAATATTTAAATAGCATTGATGAAAGAACCGTATATATATAATATACCGTAAAATCCGGCGTATAATGCGCACCGGTGTATAACGCGCACCTATACTTTCAAGCCGCATTTTTTAATTTTAAGGTATATTCACCGTATAACGCGCACCTCCTTTTTTTAGCAAGGTACCTGAAATGTATGTGTTCAATGCTATTATGTTTTGAAGTAATTTATTCCAGGTATTATCCCTGGATTTTGAAAAAATAGTATATTTCTGGAAGTACAACCTTTTAAGTTCGTTAGGTATGCCATTTCTTTTAAATAAACAGAATTCCAATCTAGGTAGGAATCTAATTTTTTCATTCTCATTTTTTTTTCTTCTTTATTTTTGAAGTTATGATTTTCTTACCCGGCGTATAACGTGCACGCGTAAATTTTGATTTTTTTTTTTTTTTTTTTTTTTTGTGTATGTTTAAAGTTCGCGCTATACGCCGGATTTTACGGTAGTTATTAGTCTGGGTGGTCAACAAAGACATCGGTTCGATATCCATATTTGAATAAATAATTAGTTCAATCAACCTCGCCTTACGGAAAGTGTATTTAATGCAAAATAGTTCAACGGTGTACTTAATCTAGATTAAACATTAGCTTTCGGTTACAAAAATAAAACCATAAAGAGTAGATTCACCCTTTTTTTATTGATCAAACCTGAAAACACAAATCGCCATTGATTCCTTAACTTCTTTAGGAATCTTTCAAAAGACTAAAAAAAGAAGAAAAATACATTCTTCACCCAAGGTCGACGCATCTGCTGATGTGAAATAATAGACCTCAAGCTGATGTAATAAATGTTTCGGAAAAAAGCTGTCATTTCTTACAGCAGGGTTTTTATTTCGAATTACTTCACGCGGAACCGGAGACAGTTGACGTTCTTTTTTTCTTGTTCTTTTTATTTTCCTCCATTGCCCTTCTTTTCTTCGAGAGGCAGAAGGCCGGTTGTTGAGCTCATATCGTTAGCTGCCAAGGTCATTCGACATTTATCCCCTTTTCTTAATTTTCTCCTCAGAAAATGATTCCCATGT
Organism: Trichonephila inaurata madagascariensis; assembly: GCA_019973955.1. Lineage (NCBI taxonomy): Eukaryota > Metazoa > Arthropoda > Arachnida > Araneae > Nephilidae > Trichonephila > Trichonephila inaurata. Next base: position 14,867 of record BMAV01027120.1, on the reverse strand, counting down.
GACCTTGTTTTGCAGGGGTTTTCTCTCATCCGGATAAAGTGGCACAACTCATTTTCTCTCTGGTCAGTTTGATTGCCTCTAGAAGATGTGATATTCGAAGAACAAACTAGTTAAGCAACCATAAGGCAATGACTTATGGTTGTTTAACTCTTTTGTAATTGGAAGCTTCCTGCTTTTTTGTATAATTAAGAAACCATCTGTTTTTTTAATTAACTATAAGGAGCATTAAGCATAAAAAGCATGTACCGTTTCCCAAATTAGGTCCATTCCGCTCATGTTTTGGAACTCTAAATTTTCTTCTGCCCGATTCTCGTTCTCTATTCTTTACACAAGTTTTTGATTTAATATACGATCGATTCAAATTTTAAGAAAAGTGTCTTTTTTTTCGTATTACATTTCTCACATTTTCAAATGATAATATAATTTTTTTCTCGATTATAAGGCGCTGTTAACCCCTTTTGGTGGCGTGGTAGTTGCGGACGTGGTATTTGCGAACACATAACATTTCGTGGTTTGAGCGGACACATTTTCCCCCCATCTTAGAACAGATAAAGAGTGCAGATAAAAATATGGAAATAAATACTTTTAAAAATCACAAATATAATTTAAAACAGTATTTTAAATGGCAAATCTCTTTCACGTGAGATAACGTTTTTTTTTTTTACCGAAGTTTTCTGTTTTTATTCTCGATTATCGAATTACAAGGAAAAATACATTTTTGCCAGTCAAATTTAATTATTTATATTAAATTATGAAGATATTATAGTGTGAAAAAAGGCATTTTAAACATAGCGAAATGTAATAAAAATAAAAACTTTCAGGGAAATATTTAAAAATTAATAGTAAGTAACAGAATAATGAAGGGTATGAACAAATTTCAGGAATTTTGGGGAAAACTGTATTTTAAGGTCAAATAAATATTAGACGAAGTGCAATTGCCATAAAATTAATTAGTTTCATTAATGTAAGTAAAGATAAATACTAGAAGTAAAGTAAATAAACAGATACAAGTAAATAAAAGAAAAATAAATAGAAGTAAATAAATACTAACTAACCTTTATTACAAAGGCAATGTCATTTACCATTGGATTTAGTCTCACCTAATTACAAAATGATTTTACACATTTTTCTAAATTGCTTAATGTTTCGAATTCTTTTATGATGTTTTCAGTTCTTTCATCCAGTTTTACACATGCCTTTTTCCTTTTTATATATATTCTAGGGTGTCACCTAATTCTCTGGATTTTAAATTAAAACACACTTTTTGAGTTTCTTCTTTTAGGATTTTAACAAATTAGTGAAGATTAGGCTGGTTTCTGCCAGTGATTGCATTTAATTTGAAATTCCACCCTTCAACAGAATTTGTCCTATGACACTGTCCATATACATTCCATATTTTAATGGGCATATTTGTATTGTCCATCCACTGCTCAACAAAATAATCAATGAATAGGGTAAGTTTGTCATTGCTAAAAACGTTTTCTCATACAATGCTCCAAGCATTATCCATGTGTTCTATTGGCAAGTAAGCTAATGCATAAATCATTCTACAGACATTTCTAATATCTTCGTTCTCTTTATATTCCTTTACTAAACCCATTTCTTGTATTTTACGCCACAAACGTGTATTAAAATGAAAGTTACAACCGGAAATAGTCGGACTGGGAAATTCTAACATATACAACTTTTGATGGCTCTGCAGCTTCAAAATCCAATTTTATAATGCCCGGCTTCTCCACTTAGGGCACCAACGTATCACTTCCTGAAACTTTGTACTGTAAGTTGTTTGTCTCATCGGGAAGAATTACAAAAGGCGCTAAATAAACGTTGGTCTCAGTTGCTTTACTCCTTAATCAACGTATATTGCATATATTTGAGAAAATTGTTTCGGATAACTTTTAAATGTTCCATCTAAGAAAAAGATTTTTCTATTTTCCAAAAGGGGTACAGAGATTCTTCTCTAAATACTAAAATCTTGTTATCTTGGTCATTTTGAAAGTCTAAATCAGTGGTCTTCAAACTATATTCCACTGAACCCTGGGGTTCCATGAGTCATACCCAAGGGGGTTCCACGAGTCACAATAAAAAAATCTAAAAGAAACTTATAAATGTTTATGGAAAATGGATTCACGTTCTGTATGAAGTTTCTATACCCACAATAATTTAAAGCTTAACCCTGTCTTTAAGAAACTAAAAATTTTGTTTAATACACAACAATTTTATTCTGCAATACTTTTTAAACATTTATCATAATTTAATAAAAGAATATAAAACGCTAAAAAATCTTTATATGTACTACCTGCTGCATTGTTTATATTTTATTGATTACTATCCGGGTTTTTTAATTGTTAGTACAATGTCTTGCAAAACTAAATGCAAATTTTTACATTTTGTGGGAAAAAACCTACAATAAAGGAGAAGGAACAACTTATTGATATATCAACAGATTCGATGTAAAAAAATCTAAATTTAAGCCAGAACTGCTCCTAAATTTCATGTTGCAAATTCATGCAAACTACACAATATTTCTCACACAGTTATAAGCATTTTAATGCCGTTCGAGTAGTGGATGGACAATACAAATATGCCCATTAAAGTATGGAATGTATATGGACAGTGTCATAGTACAAATTCTGTTGAAGGGTGGAATTCCAAATTAAGTGCAATCACTGGCAGAAACCAGCCTAATGTTCACTAATTAGTTAAAACCCTAAAAGAAGAAACACAAAAAGTGTCTTTTAATTTAAAATCCAGAGAATTAGGTGACACCCTAGAATATATATAAAGGAAAAATGCATGTGTAAAACTAGATGAAAGAATTTAAAACATCGTAAAAGAATTCGCGAAACATCGAACAATTTAGAAAAATGTCTAAAACCTTTAAGTTTTGTAGGTGCGACTATAAATCCAATGGTAAATGACATTTAGGCCTTTATAATAAAGATTAGTTATTATTTATTTAATTGTATTTATTTTTCTTTTATTTACATGCATCTGTTTTATATACTTTACTTCTAGTATTTATCTTTACTTACATTAATAAAACTAATTAATTTTATGGTGAATGCACCTTTCTAATAATTATTTGACTCTAAAATACAAATCCTTGAAATTTGTCCATACCCTTCATTATACTGTTCCTTACTATTAATTTTTAAATATTTCTTTGAAAGTTTTTATTTTTATTACATTTCGCTTAAGTTTAAAATGCATTCACACTATAATACCTTAACAATTCAATATAAATAATTAAATTTCATTGGCAAAATGTATTTAGATTTTCCACTTAAAATACTGTTTTAAATTATATTTGTGATTTTTAAAACTATTTCTTTCCTTACTCATCTGCACCCTAAGATGAGGGGGGAGGGATGTGTCCTCTCAAACCACGAAATGTTATGTGTCCACAAATACCACGTCCGCAACTACCACGCAACCCTTCTTTTATTGTTGAGAATTTCCCGAGTAGTAGTTTCAGTATATATAAAAGCAATGTTCGTCAGAAACATGCATTTTTTTTTTCAATTTGGTGTTACAAGCTAAATGTGCTTTTTTTATGTTCGATATATATGAAAATTAAAATAAAATATGATTCATATAGTGTTAGCAATTGTACAACAGTCTTACACTTACAAAGTACAATCTTTTCTAAATTTAGTTTACCAATTCTTGTGTTTTTAAGTTTATATTTTTTTTTCAAATATACATTATTTAAACTTTATCCATCTATTATTTTTTTATTAATATATATGCATTTTTGTTCTCCTTCTCTGTTATGCTCAATTTTTTTTCATTTATTTAAATTTAATAGATTTTTGTGATAGTTATTCTAATTCTGCTGGTAAAAATTAGTTCCGGTTCAAATCACATTTTATTTATTTATTACCTAGAAATTATTTGATTTTTGTACAATGATTTTTGACATGTATTTCACTAATTATTATTAAGTTTTGTTTATTTATTAAGCTAAAAATCCCAATAAAAATACAACTTCTCATTACTTAAAGCAACATTATGCAGAGCAAATTTAAAAAGATTTAGAAAATAACCTGAAATTAAATTATTGAATCATAAAATTCCGAAATTTGACATATATAAAATTATGCCTCAAATTTTGATTGGATCCTATTTTAGACCATGCCTTTATTTATCGCCAACTGGACGAATTATTATTCTCATGTTGGCAGTAGCGTAGTTAGTCTTGCTTGGGCTCTGTATCAAAGTTCCTTGGGGGCCCCTTCTAGTGGTCTCTTAACATTTTACAATTTTTTGCATTTTCGTTTTGGGACCTGTATCGATGATACGGAGCCCCCAAGCTTTGGTAAGGAGGCTCCGTATCATCGGTAAGGCGGTAGCTACGCCCCTGCATGTTGGGTAGAAGCTCAATACTGAAAAATGAATTGCTAGAGCAATTTGGCGCAATGTTTTTTTTCTTTGATAAAGGTGTGGGCTAAAATAGAATTTTACCGAAGTTTTAAACGTGCTTACATGTTATCGCAACCTATTGGCGACATTATATGAAACGAAGCACGTGATTGGCAATTCAGCGCATACGACACATGTGAAATTAGGGTTGCCAACTTGACGAGTTATCTTGAACGTTGGCGATTGTTGCGATAACACGCAAGTACCGTTTTTAACAGTTTTAAACTAATTTAAGTTTTTAAGATACTTACTTATTATACACCATCGACAATTTCACCAATTCAAAAGACGTCACAATATGTTATTTTTATTGAGTTTGAAATTGCTCGGCAACAGTTTTCTACTATTGACTGCGTATCGTGGTATTTGGCGATGTCTTATTTGAGGGGATACCGTTGATACTCAAGTTTATAATTACTACAATAAAAAAATCCCACGTGCTTTGAATTAACATTGTTCTTTATATAAAAATACACAATAACTTACAGATAACTAAAAAACTACAAAGAAATAATTGAAATAATCCAAAGTTAATTTTAAATGGTGCGGGGTATGAAGATTAGAGCGAGTAAATCAGTGTTTGTCACACTATAAAGCAACTCGAAAGCTATTGGGTACAAACCTCTTAATTTTGAACCATCGTCAAGTGACAAGGTTGAAACCTGAGCTTGTACCTCCCACTCAGAACTTCCACACCACGCCAACGGGAGGACTTTGGACGTCGACAGATTTAACGTGAATCAGCCCTCTACAAGGTGGATCTTCGTTGATACAGGGACTCGAACTCGTTACATGCAGACCACAAGTCTGTGACCATAACCACTAAGCTTCCGTGGCACCTTATGAAGATTGAAAAAGCAATTAGAAACGAGCAATGGACATAAAAATAATATTCTCTTAATCCTTGTTATTAAAGAAATTTATCCCTTCTCTCCTCGTTCCGTCGAGATGCGGCAGACGGTTGAAAGACGGGCTTTGCTGTCATGGAGATGTGACATCATTTTCTCTTCGTTTTCCTATGGAAGCGAAGCAGAAACTAAATCAACTGGGAGAGTGGTTTCCCACCCACCCCTCCACCAGCGTTGTTGCGCTGCATTTAATGTGGACTGCATTCTATTTTTATATGTAAATTCAACAAATTGTTTTCTGTTCAATTTATTATGATGAGTGGATAATAGAGCTTTCTCTAAGGTTCCACGTAAATGTATAACCGTTACCGTTTAAAGCAATTAGAGTAATAAATTATTTAAAAATTATAACTCACGTATAAGAACATCATTCTATCGTATCACTTTTTTTTCAATGAAGCTAAACTATTTTTTTTAAATTTGATTTTGAGTCAGTTATTTGGTGAAAAGGAGGAACTTTCAACGAAAGGTAATTTATTACGAAAAACACAGGTATATATTTTTTTATTAAATGGTTAAATATATTGTTTATCGCACCAAGTTTGTGGAATTTTAGTTGATAACAAAAGCAGGAAGTATGTGAAAGATTTTAAATATACATCCTTAAAATTTCTAAAATGATACCCTGTTTCTAGATATCAGTCTAGAAGTTTTTTGTTACTCATTTTAGAAATTGATCCAACAATTTATGATGCCTCTTTTTTTTTTCCTGCTTGTTTTATTTCGGAAATAGTACACACACGTAGGGATGATGTTTTGTTTCTGTACTTGCTACTCGTGTTTTTAACACCGGAACAAAAGTGGAACTATTAAAAGAAGCATTCAGTGTTTGTTTTTCCTTTTTCTTATCATTTAATTACTTTATTTTTGAATTTATAGCTTTTTTCCTGTAACATTAACTGAAAACATATATCTGATCGTTGAAGGACTTAAATTACAAGAAGGTTGTTTTTATTTCTTTTCTTAAAAAAGGACATGATAGAAATTTGAAACAATTCTTTGATAAAAAAAAAGAGGATTCCAATGTTAATATAAATCTACGTGATCATAGTATTGTGTACCTATTCATCATACACCATCTTTAAAATTTAGAAACATGTTATATGATTTTAATTTCGATTAATTTAAGTCCGATTGAGAACCAAATATTTTTTTTTAATTAATTAATCCAAAAACTCTCAGATTCATAAGTAGAAAAAAAATTTCGACTTGAGACAAACACAGTTTATGATGCTTTGACTTTATTATTTTTTTTTGGCTTTTGAAGATGCTGATATGTGCAATTAGAACAACTCAATTCACTCCTTTTTCTAACTCATTATCATTAACAATTCCAGCAAATTAGCGTAAGTCCACTGGTAAATTGAATTGTTGACAGAGCAAAAAAAAAAAATCATGCTAAGAGGTTTGGATCATAGCAATATACACTGACGGGGAATAAAAACACAACACCAAGAAAAAATAGAGTAATGAAATTTGGACAATGCAATTGTCTAGTTAACATGTTTAATTGATTAAATTTTCCAAGATCATAGGATAATTTAAGATCAAGAAAATGCATTTCAAATGAGAAATGGTGCTATATTAATAGCCGGTGTAACCACCAGAATTTTGAATGCAAGCCTGCAAGCGTGCATGCATTGTGTCATCAAATTGCCGAATGTTACTTTGTGGAATGGAGTTCCATGCTTGGCGTACATGTTGTGTCAATACTTGGACGTTCAGTACTGGCTGTGGCTGCTGGAGTTATCATCCAATTATATCCCATACGTGTTCAACTAGAGACAGATCTGGTGATCTTGCAGGCCAAGGTAATCTATCAACACTCTGTAGAGAGCGTTGCGTAACAACAGCGGTGTCAGGGCGAGCGTTATCCTGCTGGAAAACTCCCCCTTGAATTCTGTTCATGAATGACAGTGCTATAGGTTGAATTACCAGAGTGACGTAAAAATTTGCAGTCAGTGTGTTTGGGTAACCACGAGAGTGCTTTTGCTGTCATAGAAAATTGCTCCCCAGACTATGACTCCAGGTGTAGGTCCAGTGTGTCTAGGCTGCAGACAGTTTGGTTGCAGGCGTTCCCCTGACCTTCTTCTGACCAAAACACGACCATCACTGGCAACAAGGCGCAACCTGCTTTAATCAGAAAACATAACAGATCTCTACTCCATCCTTCTATGAGCTCTGACTTGACACCTCTGACTTCGCAAACGGCAATGACTTGGAGTCAGCGGAATACATGCTGCAGGGCGCCTGGCTCGAAGCTGTCCTTGAATTAACCGATTTCTTACTGTTCGTTGCCTCACTTTGGTACCATCTGCAGTTCGATTTTCTACGCTAGACGCAGTACGATGCGCCACAGCCGTTCGCCGAATTTAGCGGTCTTCCTTCTCAGTAGTACCACGTGGCAACACGGTCTTCTTGAAGCAGTACCATCCCTTGACCACTGCTTCCAATAATCATGCACTGTGGTTTCATATCGGTCAAGTATTTTTGCAATATAACGGAGAGAAAAGCCGCCTTCTCGTAGCGCTATCACACGACCTCGTTCAAACTCGGTGAGTTGTTGATAATGGTTTCTTCGTCTTCTTAAAAGCATTCTTGGCTAACATCAACTCATATACGTCAACACTGATTTGCAAGTTCTGAGCGCACGAAGTGCGAAATTTGAATCGAAGTCCTTTCAGATGTATACCGTAAAATCCGGAGTATAACGCTCACTTTGAACACAAAAAATAAGACAGAAACTTAAGGGTGCGCGTTATACGCCGGGTATAAAAATGATAGCTTTAAAAATAACAAAAGATATAAACATAAACAAAACTTTTCTTCTACATGTATCGAAACACTGTTTATTTAAAAGAAACGACTAGCCTTACGAACTAAAAGAGTTGTAGTTCTAGATGCATACTATTTTTTCAAAAGTTTGGGATAATACCTCGAATAAATGATTTCAAAGCATAAAAGCAATGTATACTAATATTTCAGATTTCTTCGTTAAAAAGGGGGTGCGCATTATACGGCGAATATACCTAAAAATTAAAAAAATCAGCTTCAAAGTACAGGTGCGCGTTATACGCCGGATTTTACTGTAAGTACGCCAACCAAATTTCATTTATCTAACACAAGTCTTTCTTCTTCTTCTCCGTCAGCGTATATATATATATATAATTCCAATTTCTTCCTGCTTTAGCTCTGTAGGTTCTAGTACTTCTTCACTTTTATTTTATATTACTATATATATATATATATATATATATATATATATTAAGGATAATTAAATTAGATTAAAAATTAAATTCCCTATCTAGCACTTAACCTTTTTTTTTTCTTCCTTACCTCTTCAAGTATCAAACTAATCACCCATTTATTTTTAAGGAACATATGGCCTAGCCAATAAGCATGCCTAATTCCAGATCGTTATGTTTAATAGCCATATATGTCAGCATTAACTTTCAAGTACACTCATAAAATCAGAGGTACTTCTCACATCTGGGTTTAAGTGGTAAAACGCTTAGATTTCACTTTGGCGTCCTTTGGCGTCCTTCCCTTTGCCTCTTTGCGTCAGATGATGTCTAACTCTGATCAAATAAAGTTCCTTTTTAAAAACTAAGTCTGTTTCTGACTTCAAATCATGTCATATATATATATATATATATATGTGTGTGTGTGTGTGTGTGTATGATGTATGCAATATGATAAATAGAATGAGAGTAAGGCAAATCAATTTTAAAAATTATTCAGAACAAAGAGTTTGTAAAATGAAACAGAAATGTTAAAAAGAACAAAAAATAAGAATGGAGCCTAGCCACAACATTTCCCATGTTCGACTCGGTAGACCAATATGGATATATACAAAAATAAAACAAAACAATTAATAAAATTTGAGAATAAATGACTGTGAGAAGTTAACCAAACGAAAGTTTAAGAAATATCATAGTATGACAGGTAAAATGCATTAAAATTTCTGCTTAAAAAAAGAATTTAAATGATAGCTGTAAAAAATGAGTAAAGCTATTAAAACAGCATATATATATATAGAAGTGTATCCAGAGTGAAGATCTTAATTAAACGAAAAGTAGCACGTTGCCATTACTAGTATGTCATAAAAGAAGCGAATTTACGGTCATGAAATGTTACGCAACTCAATAAATATAGTCGTTCCACAAGTAAAGGCTACCATCTGCTGAAACAGTAAATATTTATAAAAACTGAGAAGTTTAAATTAAATAGAAAAGGTTTCGAATAAAATAGTGTTTTAAAAATATAGTTTGGGGAAAGAGTTTGGCATTTTTGTAACATTTTCTTTTGTAAGAGTGACATAAATCTAAAAGAAAAAATGGTTAAAGAAAGTGTAAATGACAAATAAAAAGCAGTAGTAAAATATTGTTTGTATAAAGAGAGTCATAATATAAGATGATAAAAGTGGTCAATAAGGTCATCATGGTAGATAAACACAAGGAAGAGGAATATTTTTTGTATTTTTGTGTTTTATATACATTTGTACACACAATTATTTAAAAGCATATCTACATTAGATTAAAAAAAGATGCTTAAGAATGAATTACGCATAAATATATATACATATGGGATTTGATTTTAATTACCGCCACAATCTGAAGCAACACGAAGAGACTATTGGCAACGGACCCCGTAATTTTGAACCACAGTCAATTTATAAGGATGACACACGAACTGATTCCCAATTTCCGAAACTTCCACAAGCCAATGGGAGAACTTTGAGACACGATACGCTTAACTTGCATCTGCCCCTCTAAATAGTGAGTCTTCAATAGCACTAGGACTCGAACTCATGACACACCGTCCACGAGCTTATGACCATGATCACTACGCTAACGCGGCCACAATTTATTGTTGCATAAACACTTCGACAAAAATTAACGTAAAATACAGAAGAGATACAAAGATCTTGTGGGCTGAATCACGATTATATGGGACTGGAGGATATTTCACTCCCCTTCAGTTCCATGTCTAAATTGTGGAGATAGAGATAGGTGGTGTTGTCTCTATCGTCCCTTCGCCGAGCTAATTCGTACTGTTACCTGCATGGTGCTCAAGGCCAAGGCCAATGACAGGCGTACCGCTAGCCCCTTGCCATGATGAATTTCGTGGGCCTCGTTCTGACTACGTCAGACAGGTGGCATTAGCCACAACACAACAAACATTAGGGAATAACACTCCTTGTTTCTCCATATCATACACAACTCAATCATTCAACAAGCAATATAAAAAAATTTGTTTAAGTCAATTCCTACTTAGGTCAACAAAGAAAAGTTTATTCCATTTACTTTTTATTAAATAATATAAATGTGTATACTCATATGACAGAATCACAATATTAAGCGGCAAAATAGAAAGCGATTTTCCATTTTCCTTTCTATATAGGGTGTTGGATTATTATTTTTATTTGTTACTATTTACTCAATCATTAAATGTAATTATTCTAATAAAATAGTGTGGTAAAAAGAAATCACAATCTCAGACATTAGGCCATCCCAGGGGAGGACTCGAACCCACGACTTTTTGAATTTGAAGTCCAACGTGCTATTTATTGCGCTACAAGGACACAATGAACGATTCTTCTTTTTATATATCGGGTTGGACTATTATTTTTGTTTGTTACTATTTATTCATTAATTAAATAGAATTAATGAATTAATATTTAGAAAAACTGTTTTAACATCTAGTGTCATTCACTACAAGTTTAAAAAAACGTATTTGAACTTGAATGGATGAATAAGAAGTATTTTATTACGATTAAAAATTTGAACAAGATTATATATAGGGAGAGTGTAAACGAATAGTAGGAATTGAGAGAAAAAATGTGTTTAAAGACGTGAAATCTATATATAACACACATTTTTTTTATTTAAACGGATAATTCTCAACAATGAGTTTGTACTCATACTTCACACGAAGGATAAATGGATCCTCGTATGATGAGAGAAAAATAAAATGACAAATGTGACATCGTAATTTGTACAAATTAAAATGCTCTTTAAGAAACTTAAAATCCTCAGTTTGGATTTTTGAACTTTAATACTTCACTTTTCTGCCATTAAAGAATTGTAATGAATATCTGCTACCGACAATAGAATCTGTTTCAACGATTCAAGTATTCCCTTATGTTTATGCAGCTAGCACCTGTCTGTTTATTTACGTATTAATGTAGGCGTAATTCAGATCCTCTTTGTGAAATAGGTCTCTTCTAAATAAAAACATTCAATTAGGGTTTTAGAATGACTCCGTTTATTATTGTAAACCAGGAACACAGAGATCACTTGGAAAAATTAATGAGAATTTCTTGAGTGCGGTAAATTACAGCTGAAGAATGCTCCCATGTATCAAAAAGAACTTGAGGCCATCACGCTCCATGTCGGAATTAAAGCCTCAAGGACTGAATCTTCTTCCTCAAAGTTCCTTCCTTTTATCAAATGAAAATGGTCTAATGAACTAAATCTCAGAATCCCCTTTTAACCCCTGTTATATCAAATCTGGGACACTTCAGGAAAAAAAAATTGTAAGTGCTTTTATTTTTATTATTGTTTTTTTCCCCAGTTAATGACTCGTGTGCCTTTAAGTGACCAAATAATCATTATTTGCTGTTGCCAAAATCAAAGACAATAAACGGGTACACTAGTTTGCTTTTATCGAGTAATGAACTGATGAGTGATTTAAGAGATAGAGATCTAATTATATGTGCAACGAAAAAATGTTAATTAGGAAAGAAAGTTTCAGTTCAGAGTAAAGGTCCTCGCCATCGATGATTGATTTAAGTACTCTGGGTTTTACTGTTCCTTTTTAAAAGAAAATAAAGCAACTTGTAAAAAACTTTTAATTTTTTTTAATGTAATACTTAATTTTATAGCTCTTTTTTAATCAGTTTTTCGAAAGCGAAAGGATCAAAATAAAATAAAAATGTATTAATTAACAAAACAATATACAACGTATATTTATATACCATTAACAAAGTTAGCTTTAAAATTAATTACTAGAGAATTTAAATGTATTTGACATTTGGCTGAATGTTAAGAAAAACTGTAACTTTTTATATGAAGAAAGTAGTACGGTTTTTTTTCTTCCCAAAACACTATTATCTCTAGAATTATTTAATGTCTCAATGGATTAAAAACAGTTTAAAATTTTAAATTCTTTTTGTACCTGGTTTTTTTGAAGCAAAGAAAGCTCTGAAATATATTTGTTTCATTTTTATATAGAGTCTGTTACAATAAAGAGCAACTATTTACGTGCTTTAGGGATTTTAACAGCTCATTATTATACCGATAAAAATATTTAATTATAACGTTACATATTTTTACACACAATAATTGTTATTTAAAAATTAATCTAATAAAATTACTTGTATTGTGTAACAAAGTAATGCGTAAATAACTAAAATGTACAATCAGTAACGTCTTTTAATAATTAAATTTGTTAAACTAGGTTATAATATAACTAGCTACGCCGTTCAGTGGCCACACACAGGGGGTCCTAGGGGTCGGCCCCCATAGCCCTTGATTTTTTTTTCGTTTGGTTATAATCCTATGTACATATTACGTAAAATTTAATTATGTATTTGTTGTTAATAATTAATTTTATTAATTAATGCTAATTATTTATTCAAAAATTAATTTTGTATTGTTTTTGTTCCCAAAAATCGACAAAAACAAAAGAATATGTTGGGCAGCGTATTGGAGCCTGATACCAAAATGGTGGACTTTCGACCCTAGACACCCCCCTTGAAAAATTTTTGTGTGCGCTACTGACGCCGTTCCTTACATTATAATGGCGATTTAATAGAAATATAGCGAAATGGGTGGTGATAGAGCCAAGTTGGCATCATTTTTGGCGAACATGTTGGCAACTTAGCGATTGATTGAATGGTGCAGAAGTTAATACGATGTAACGCTACCAGGTGGGGAGCTGAGACAAAAAGGATACCACAAAAACCTTCTCAACAAAAATATACATATACATGCCAATTTTCGTAGTGTTCGGTTGAACGGTGTTGAATTGATGTGATTTCATATATACACAAACATCCATTTATATACATATAGATTATAAACTTTATATTACTAATTATTTATTAAACTTGAACATCTCTCCATGAGCACATTCTAGTTATTTAAATGCATAAGATAACATTTTTAAAAAATTCTGAATTTAGAATAATATTTTTAGAATATTTATTTGTTCAATTGAATTTGATTTTCCTTCATTAATGCAGAACAAAATTAATTCTTCATTAATCCAGAAAAGATTAATTCCTCGTTAATTTCAAACTTCTTAGGAACAATAATTTTGACTTTTTAAAGTAAAGTTACTCTGGTGAGAAAATAAAGTTGAAATATATAGTATATCTTAAGCATTTAAAAAATATTCTTTAAATTTTTAAAAGTAAACTTCGAATAAAATATATATCACAGACTTGTGCAATATTTTAATATATTGTTCTTCCACAAATAGGAATTAGTATGGATAAACAAGATATCTTAATTAACTTTTGTTTGTTTATTAACATTTCACTTCGAAGTATCACGAGGGTTGTTGGCATTGGATCTCATAATTCTGAAATTTAGTCAACTGATGAGCAAGACACACAACTCTACACGGCGGATCTTTGAAGACACCAAGATTCGAATCTATTATGTGACAGAAGCAAGTTGTCCACGAATTCTTGACTATGATCACTTGGCTACCACATCCTCAATAAGCAACTTATTAGGGGGAAAAGAGAAAATTGTAGTTATGCAAAAAATTACAGCTATGAAAATTAATTAATGTCCATTCCTTTTCTAACTTTTTTTAATATTTCATGGAAGCTCAGTTTTGGAGTTTCGAGTTTTTATATACCGTATTTACTCGAATCTAAACCACCATCAATTCTAAGCCGCACCCAAATTCTCAAAATATTTTTGTGAAAAAATGTTGTCGTCGATTCTAAGCTGCACCACAAATTCTCTGCATGTTTTTTAGAAAAAATTGTGTAAAAAGGATCATCAATATCCAACACACAAGAAATTTGAAAATAAAAAATTTTAATGAGAAATAATAAGTTAATAAATAATTTATTTTATCAGTATTAAAACTTTCACAAATACATACTTTTGAACCTATAATTACTCTACCGTCAATATCATGCTTCGAAAAGGATTCGTCACTCCCGTTGTCACAATTGGCTTCGGCATTGGTGCCGGAGTGGCATCGCCATTTTCCCACACGTTATCATCTTCCATGTCATCCAAAGCACAAGTTATACAACATTATTTTATTTAAAAGAAAAAAATTATAGAAGAATGAAAAATAATTATCAAACACTGTTGAACATTGACAATCAAAAATTATATCATTTTGCTTACGCTATCGATGCATATTTGTTTCATCCGTGTCAAATTTTCAGTGACCGCTTCTATGTTTCTGTTTTTTTCTGAGTATGTAGAATTGCCTCTCTTTTCATACTTGCGTCATAATGAACTCATATTGATTCTATTAACGATATCTTTGATAAAAAAG
>BMAV01027119.1:268868-279199 GCA_019973955.1 Trichonephila inaurata madagascariensis | reverse complement strand
AAGTTTGACATCTTGTGTAAAGTTATGGCATCTGCTCTTACTAAAACACTTGTAGTTTTTCTTCTAGTGAATGGAAAATAAAAAAATTTATAGTATTTTTATTAAGCTAATAAGATGGCCTATAAAATAAAATCATAATACTTTTTTGTCAATTTTTGGAAAAAATCATGATTTTAGGGTAGTCGGATACCTTAATTTTAAAAAGAAAATAGATTTTTTCTTGTAAAATACTTTGCATAATCTCAATAACCCTTTAACAGGCACAAAAACAGGCACAGGTTGTGATAAAGTACTTGATAAATGTAATGTTCTCATCCTTTATAAGCATTATTTAGTTACAAAAAAAAAATATCTGATCAGTGGTTTTATTCCTGGCTGGTGGCTAGACGTTATAGCCACTGCGCATTTACGACATTTAACTTACTTTTCAGGGCGGAAAATATGAATCATTTTACAATAAACTTTTTTACGAAAAATTGACACATTTATGCTAATAAATAATTTCAATAACAATTAAATACAAAATAGAAGTGCAATGAAATAATAATAGAATAATTGTACAACATAGAATACTTACTTAGAATGTACATGGAATATACATTGAAATATTGGTATATATCCACAGTTTATACTTTATTTAGTTTTAGAATAAAAAGTTAGAAATAGAGTAATACTTTCGAGGTTTTAAATTAGTTGTTTCACAAATTTGATGAGCTATTTACTGTGACACTTTATAATATGCAAACGTTTTCTCCGACTAGAAAAGCTGTAATGTGAAAAATTTTAGAATCCCAGAATCTTGTACCACATATTGTAAACAAAGTTTGTTTTTATTTCCGACCTTCAGCATTCTCACGGGATTCTAAGTTCTCTCTCTCGAGTACAGGAAATAGGTCATTTTTCTGTTCTATGTGGGCAGTGGATACACAGCCTCTATATCCACATATAAAAGCTTTCCAAAAACCTAAATAAAACCTTTTTTTTATTTGTACAATTGCTTAATTCATTCAGATGAGAGAAATGTATACTTAAGACATATCGAAATTTTTTTCAAAGATTAGAAATTTTATTTATAGTAATCCAAATATATACTTTATAGTTTTATATAGAGAAAAACTTTTTTTAACTACCCATCAGAAGACATGAAGAGCAAAATAAGGTATCTCGCTGCCATCCGTATTAATTTTTATGCATTTTAGCTTCAATTAACGCATATAGATAGACTAAATATCCAACACCAGCTTGGAGAAATTTTTTTAATATGTGGCTAGACCTACTAGCCACTGCCCGCTAAAGGGTTAATAACAATGAAGATTATATTTTGTCGCCCATCCAGTATAGTGATTAGCAACACTGATTGCTGTGCCGTGAGGCCTGGGTTCGAATCCCGGACAAGGTTTGAAAATGTATAGTGCCTTTGCAGTATGAGAGTACTCTAACTAGCCATCGAGCCGCATGTCCTCTCGTGAGGTTTGGTGGAAGGAGAAGAGAGGTGGAACACTTTTGACCACCCTCAGAATTAGAGTGGAACCAGGCCAAATCGTATTGTCACCTGTATGGTGCTGAAAGCTGCGGCAAATGACAGGCGTACATCTAGCCCTTTGCCTCGATGAATTTCGTAGGTCACGATTTGACATTTTCAGTCAAGTGGCATTAATAACAGCAACAATAGTAATTTTTTTCTTGTACAGGTTTTCAGCGATGGCTGTTTTTAAAATGTTAAGCCTTTTTTGTATTCAATATGAATTTTCAAGATCCTTTTTTGGATGTTTTGTACATACCCAATTCTCTTTCTACTTGAACCTTTATTACACGATTTTGGTTTAACATAAAATAGAAAAAAAAAATGAATTCTCCTTAAACACGAGTTATTCTGATTTAAAAACAATCAATCCAAATTTCATGAAGAAAATTTTACTTTATATCTGCGACATTGGAGGCAAAAAATGTAAAGAAGTTTCCTTTTGAGAGTATTCTGCGAATTTTATAACTTTAATGGAGAATTTTGCCTACATTTTCAAAGTGAAAAGTCTTTTTTGATGCTTATAAAATTCAATAAAAAAAATAAGTTAAATTTCTGCAATATACATTTTTATGTGAGGTATTCTGCAACGCTTGTTTTGATGTGATTGAAACGTTTCTAAAATCAAATCAAGTTTCAGAAAAAAAATTATTTAAGTATCCGAACACGTTGAAAATGACCAAATTGGGTCAAGATAGATATTTTTGTTTTTTATTTTATTGCATAGAACTATCTTTTGGCTTTACGAAACATACTCTGTTTTGTTCTTACGCTACCTAGAGGCCAAGTTACAATCTATTTTATAAAATTAAAAAAACCGGAAGTGGGTCTTTGATATACCAGAAGAGGGCATTTAAATTGCTCCAAAATCCATCATGGCGAGTCTGAAAACTCAAAATGTTACGAATATATTTCTATAAAACATTTTGAACCTGATATTTATGTTATTTTCT
Source organism: Trichonephila inaurata madagascariensis (assembly GCA_019973955.1). NCBI lineage: Eukaryota > Metazoa > Arthropoda > Arachnida > Araneae > Nephilidae > Trichonephila > Trichonephila inaurata. Next base: position 276,724 of record BMAV01027119.1, on the reverse strand, counting down.
ATAGAATGTACTAAAAAAGTTCTTATTGTATGAATACTTTTTGAGTTATGGCTTGGTCTCATAAAGAATGCAACATTTACTATAATGTTTACTCAATCAGCTCAAAACTTTTCAAATTTTAATTAAACATTAAAATTTTAGTATATTTTCTAGATAAACACATCTAGTAATTTGTTTTCGTAATACTTTTACTAATACATGTTTATTACTTTTTTTTCTAACTGTTTTGAAGTTTTTCAAAAATATTGCTAAAATTTCACTTATAACTGTATTTCTTTGTAAAATTCAGATAATTTATTTTAAATATTGTCAGTTAAACAGTAGTATTTATTGGTAATAAGTCCTAAAGGGCATTTGTAATGTTTAAATATATTCTTTGGTAAAAAGTACTCCGAACGTGTTCGGAGTACTTTAAACCAGGGATGTCCAACCCAAATGACCTTGCGGGCCACTTCGGAAAAACATTCTAATCTCGCGGGCCGCACATAAAAATATGTACCTTAATATGAGATTTGGAACCAAAAAAAAGCATTTATTGGAGTAAAAATTTAAAACAGAATGAATTATTATTATTGTTTTCATTATTTTTCATGTAATATAATAATGCAATGATCAAGTAATGTTTAAAATATTACAGTTGCCACATTTTCTTGAAAATTACGTTGTTCATTTTGAATTGATCTTTCTTTACTCATTGTTGAAATTTGATTGTGCTGTCATTCGCAAACGATTAAGTATATACATTGCCTTTTACCTTAACCGTCCAGAATATTTTTTTAAACTTTACAAAACATCTCTGAATGCCTCTTGCATTTTGGGCACTCCAAACAGAAAAGGAGGAAGAGAAATAAAAGTCGCACACACAGAGAATCATTTACCATTCATAGTAAAGGAAATGCATAATGCAATTCAGAATTTGTTAAAAAAGTTATTTATTCTAGTAAAATCAAGTGTAACTATTTGATAAAATATAATTCTATTTTAATCTAAAGGACATTTCTGTCATCAAAAAGGATTTATTTTAAAACAAGAACAAGTAACAGGCAAATACATTGTAGATTTATATAAATTTTCCCTCAAATAAATTTCAAAACGAAAAAACTTTATAAAAACATGATATTTAAAAAATTTTTAAAAAGAGTTGGTGGTCCGCAAATTACGTACTGGCGGGCCGCGTGTTGGACACCCCTGCTTTAAACAAATGGTTTCCCTCAACACGAAGAACGATGAGAAAGAGCCATAGAAGGCTAGACCTCATTTTGTTCAATAGATAACAGAAAGAATTTTATCGATGGAGCACGAAAAAGATAACCAGTTTTTTTTTCCATCGATGACAGTAATATTTCAGTCTAGCTGTTTATTGCCAGAAAGTGATAACAAATAAAACCTTTTAATGTGTAAATTGTATTACTTTCCTTAATTTTTGTGTTCATGAGTTAGTGACAGGTTTTTTCCTTTTTTCAAATGATACACTCAACTCTTTTTTACACGATTATTAAATACAGGTTGATTTATAATGTGTGTGAACAAATTCAAAAGCATATAACTATTTACGGCAAATTTTAATCGCTTTATTATTAGTTTTATTTAAAAAATGAGTTTCTTAAATTACCAATCTAAATATTTTTATTAGTGGGAGAAAATTGTGGCTCCGAAATTAGATCCGAAAACCGAAAACGAAATTATAAAGCTTTTGAATAATGGTTGCTCTAATTCTGTTGTAAATGAAGTATTTAAAAATCAGGAAATACATTTTTCTATTAGATTACTAACTGAACTTCGAAAAGAAATAAAACTTAGCTGGCAATCAAAAGCTACAGGAAAAAAACGTGGATGAAAGGAAGTCCTTAGTGAAAAAGAAAAAAGAAGCTAAAAAGACCTATTGCTGTAGAAAATCCTTTTCAATAACATTTGCAAAGAAACCACACGTATCGTAATCGACAATTTGTCGTTAGATAAATAAAATTGGCTATAAAAAAGTGAATTTACCAGTCCAACAATAAATGTCTGCAAAGACCGTAGTAAAAGAAGAAAGCGTTCTTGCCCTCTGTATTTAATGCTACGCAAAGGTAGATACCAAACATGGATAACTTCTGATCAAGCACTGTTTTATCTGTAATCCACAACTGGCGAAACGACCAAAAATAATGTTTCACGAGAGAAGTGTTGCAAAGACACAGCTGTTTTGCAAAAGGCAAATTGGCGGTCAGGTGCTATTTATGGATGGTAATGTTTTCTCAAGGCTTAACAAAACCCTTTTTTGCCAAACCAAAGTCTAAACTTGTTGCTACATACTATTAGAATTAAGTTTTGAAGTACATGACGAAAGAATATAAACGTCTTGATCCTGAAAGAAACTGTTTTTCACCAAGAGTCCGCACCAAGTTATAATGCAAAATCAACTATAAAATGACTGAAAGATCAAAAAATAAAATTTCTTCCTCTTAAGTAATAGCTACCATTATTCCCTGACTATTCCTTTTGCAATATTTTTTTTTGTGGGAATACTTAAAAAAATAATTAAGAAGACGTAAGGTAAGAAATAAGAAAACTTCAAAGGCTTCAAAAAGCAATTAAAGAGAAGTTTGGAAAATACCACCAAAAATGGTTGAAAAATCTCTTTTGGTTTTGGCTAAAGGCTTATGTAAAATCTACACAATGTTAAAAAAATTACTGCGTTCAAGATTAAAAGGAACATCTTACCGTGTAAAAAAAAAAAAGGAGTTGGACTTTTTTGTAATTTGCTTTGTATGATACACGTTGAATCTTTAAGAGATACATCTTTAAGATTCTACATGAAATTCATGGTTCTTGTATTATTTTTGTTGATTTCTTAGGACTGGAACCACTCTTCTATTTTTTCATAAATATATTTTTTACACGAATTTTTTTGCACGTATTCTTCAGGGACGTATCAATGATGTAAAAACAGAATTAGTTGCTGTAATATGTTCAGAAACAAGTGATATATAAAAAAAATTAAGTCAATTCCTACTTAGATCAACGAAGAAAAATTTTATTTTTTAGCTACTTTTTATTAAATACGGTAAAATCCGGCGTATAACGCGCACCTATACTTTCATGCTGATTTTTTTAATTTTTAGGTATATTCGCCGTATAACGCGCATCCCATTTGTAACGAAGAAATCTGAAATATTAGTATACATTGCTTTTATGTTTTGAAATCATTTATTCAAGGTATTATTCCAAACTTTTGAAAAAATAGTATGCTTCTAGAACTACAACTCTTTTAGTTCGTAAGGCAAGTCGTTTCTTTTAAATAAACAGTGTTTCGATACATGTAGAAGAAAAGTTTTTTTTATGTTCATATCTTTTTCTATTTTTAAAGCTATCATTTTTATACCCGGAGTATAACGCGCACCCTTAAGTTTCGGTCTTATTTTTTGTGTTCAAAGTGCGTGTTATACGCCGGATTTACGGTAGTTACAATTAATATAAATATATATATACATATGACAGAATCGCAACATTAAGTGGTCATTAATTTCTATTAATTATCATTAAAGTATCGTATTGTCATGCAAAACAATCGTGTACATAAAATTTCAGTTCAACTGAATGCTTTAAAAAGTGAGCAAAAACCTTTTCAAGTTTTGACACAAGTCGCCAAAAGGGTCGCTAAGTCTCCAAAAATGATGCCAACGTGGCTGTATTTGCAATTCTTTAAATAATTAGTTTTAATCAATTAATTTTTATTAATTAAAATTAAATTATACTGTATTGTCATCCAAAATAATCATGTATATAAAATTTGAGCTCAAAATCAAGCGCTTTAAAATGTATTTTATTAACGATTGAAAATTCCACGAAGATAAATAAAAAAAAAAGAGAGAGAGAGTGTGAGCTAATAGTAGGAATTGAATTATTATATTTCAGGAAAAAATAGCTTTTTCTAAAAAAAAATTCTCAAAGTTAGATATAGCATTTTTTTAACTTTTTTTCTTTGTGTCAGAGAAAATTTTTTTTTTTGCTAAGCATAAATGAAGCTTCTCTGTCGACTGAAGATATCATACTCTGATCATCACTTTCGGAGAGCTGTTAAGATTCTTATCTCCGGAATTTTCCAGAATACTTTTCCCGTTTCTACGGAAACATTGGACTTTTCCACAATTCTTTTCTTGTACTCAACACTGAACAGTTCTTCCCTTTTTCACTCATCTTTTCTTTACGATCAATATATAGAGAGATTTCTTTATTTTTATTTTAACCATCATTTATTATGATAATAATGATTATTATAGTTATCGTATGATTATTATTTTTATTCTCTATTTATTATAATTATTAAAATTCATTGTAATTATAATTTCCTTTAATTCAAGTGTTAATCGTTCGTTGCCACACAATACATTGAAAATGCTAATCCCTCACAACTCTGGCCAACGATTATCTAATAGGCACATGCGTTGTATATGAGCTTTAAATAGTCAACCATTTGCATGGCTTAAGTCTTATTTTAAAAGTGTGTTTATAGTGTGATCATTTAGAAAATTCATACTGGAACTTTGTATTTAAATAAGCCTATGGCCATTTTTATCATCCCCGGCGCCACCAAAGATCTTTTCACTTTAAGACTCAGTAGGTTACTTGCAGATTAACCAGTGTCTAGCAGGTAATGTGCAGATTATCTCGTTAATTCGACAAATAAAACAGTTTTTCGCACTTTGATTACTCTAATTAATGTGCACAGATTCCATAGATAATTTGCAGATTTTGCGGTAATATATGCAGTGAAAAACGCTTGACACGAAACTGCAAGGACTGAAATATTTTTTCGTGTAACAAAATATTGCAAAAAAAAAAAAAAAAATACATAAATCAACAGAATTAAGTTTATAAGAATTCATTTTATTTATATATATTTGTACATATTCAAAAGTTTAGTAAAAATCAATGAAATAAAAACATTTACTTTTCATTCAGAAGAAATTTAAAACAAGACTTTCAACTTTTTAAAACATTTATTGAGTTTCAGGAAAATAATGAAATATTTTTCCTTGCATTGTTTTTTAGCATAAAATTGTCAACAAATTGTTCGATATCTTTCATTTTGTTATTCATTTCACCAATGCAATGTTCGTCTAAATAACTGAGCATACTTTTCATGATGTTCCTCATTTTGGAGTTGCATTTTTCATTTCATTTTCATTTTCGAAATATGTATCAATGATATTTTTTGAGCTTTCAGCAAACTCCAAAATGTATCTGCCATAATTGGGGCTGAACACACATTGTCATCATCTGCTGCAGTGGATTCTTCCAATGATACAGTAGGACAGTTCAACCCAGCTGATGTTTTCTATATTTTGTTCATTCCCAGAACAGAAATATTTTTGTGTTAAGTGATTTTCGTGTTTTGAGAACAAAATGCATGAAAATACGTAGTAGTTTGTCGAGACCGTTGAATTATTTCGTGTTAAGGTATCCGACTACGTTTGGAACCGTGATTTTAAAAACGAGCATAAATGGATAATTTTAATGATATTTAGTGTCACTTAGATTAGAGAATACATGTATAAAACTGTTTTAAGGACATTTTGACAAAATGAAATTACTTAAATACAATATTTTGGCAAAAAATTAACTTAGAATAACCTTTTTCAAAATGTTCTCCTTTTATAAAAAATGCTTCTACAATAATAATATTTTTCTTCTATAAAGTAAAGATTTCTCCAGAGAGTCTGAACTAGGATTTTTGAAACATTCTCAATATTTTCAGAGTTACCACCCATTGAAATAATTATCGGCGTTTTTTTCTTCAAATTTCTTCTCTCTATTGTATTAAAATATGGATAAATCCACTTCTAAGTTATGTATTTCAAAAATTCTAGTTCAGCCTCTGTACAAAGGTTTGAGATATATACAGGCAAAATATTGTTATGATAGAAGAAATTTTTATAAAAGGAGAATGCTTTGAAAATGGGTCATTCTATGTTCATTTTTTGTTAAAATATTGTACTTAAATAATTTTTTATTGTAATACTATTCTTAAAACAATTTTATATACATTTTCTAATCTAAGTGACACTAAATATCATAAATATTATCCATTTATACGCTTTTACAAAATCACGGTTCCGAACGTAGTCGGATACCTTAACCTATATTTCGTCTTAAACGTTTTCGCGTTATACGTATTTTATTGAATATGATGAGGTACTATAATAGCTCTAACTGAAATATGAAGCAGAAGAAGTTATTTTATTAATTATTTCCAGAATTATTAAATTATATACAAACTATAATGATAAACTCCACAGTTGAATGTGTGTTATTAGTGTTAATGATTCGTGTCTCAACGCTCATTAATAATACAAAGCAAGTTATATTTAATCTATCATCATTAGAATGTTACACTTGGAAGCAGTTACTTTCAGCGAGTTCTTACAAGTTGGCATATAATTATGTCCCTTTTTTGGAGTAAAAAACGAAAAGAAAAAAGCATCTCACTTAAGTAGAAAGTGATTAATGTTGCTTCTGAAAGTTATTTGCTCGTGGAATGAGTTTCATTATGAGGAAAAAGTTATTGATTATAATTTGCTTCTGTGTAAAATCGTTGAAAATTACTATTTATTAAAATACTAAGACATGACAAGGAAAAGCATAATCAATTTTTTTTAAAAAAAATTAAATTATTAATTTAAAAAAATATCTTTAAAAAATATTTTAAAACGTCTAAAAATATTTAGAATTACCGTATTTGCTCGATTCTAAGCTGCATTAGAGATGGCGATTCTTTTCTTAAAAAGATCAATTTTTAAATTGATTAGAATCGTAACCTGATGAATCGATTCACAAAAAAATCGAGCCCTAAAAGATCGATTTCTAAATAATAGATTTTTTTCAAGTCTGCATTTACAATATAAATATAAGTCCATTTTTTGAAAAACAAGAAAGGTACCATAATTAACGATCTCTTATCAGTAAAATCAGGGAATTTTTTAGTTCAAGGAATTCGACAATTACAATTAATTTTTTTTACTATATCAAAGTATAAGGTATAAAAAAAAAGACATTTATTTTCTAAATGTATTTGTTACATTAAAATGTTTAAAAATAGATAATATAGCTTATAGTTCCCAATGCTTTATATCTAAGCTTTTTAAAAACAACAGTCTGTCAAGTTTTCAGGGATCCAAGCGGTTCCGCTCGTGACTTTGTGAAAATGCCCCCCATAGGGTGCCCTTCTCTTAGATTTTCTGCGTGAGCTAGAGGTGTAGGTTCAACTAAGGAATGAGAAGTTTCCATGTTCTTAAAATATCTTTATTAAGAACTAGAACTTAAGCTTTTAACAGAGTAGATAATAAATATATATGAGAGAATCTACGATGAACAAACACACAATACAAGTAATACCGAAATAACCTAATTCGGACCAATATCAATATCTAACCCGCCTAATCTCAATTCTAATAATATCGCAAGTCCTAATATTAAATAGTAAATCCTACCTTAATTCAATCGTTGATCCTATACTAAGGGAGTTGCGTCTTTACTCGAGTGCAATGGTATGCACCTTGATCTAATGGCTTTATCTTCGGGATAACCTCTGTTGGCTGTCACTTCACAATTGTATCAATCTCTCACATAACATTTCCCAAATTGCCATTCCACTTACTGAAACTTCTGATATTTAAAAGTTATCTAATTTGCATCTTCTCTTCACGTTTCACTTCTTGGGTTTTGGTTGGAAAAGAGTTGCCATTCATTCTGGCCCCAAAAAGAACCCAAAGGACATGTTAATGAAAAGACGCGTGAGCCCGTCACAACTTGCAATGTTGCCGGCAATCGAAAAAAGGCACTCACAAGAAACAGATGATCCCACGATACTCATA
>BMAV01027119.1:247000-268768 GCA_019973955.1 Trichonephila inaurata madagascariensis | reverse complement strand
CGAAAAAAGGCACTCACAAGAAACAGATGATCCCACGATATTCATATACATCATGGATATTGAGTGAACGCGATGATAGAGTTTTTCTGTTCTTACAGTAAAGTATAAGATCATACTTCAGGTGCACAAATACCTGAGATAAATAAGTAATGTTTAAGTTCTTCGCTTAAGCCCTGGCATTCCGGTCCATTCAACAAATAATTTTATGATTTTTACCAAAACATAAAAAATCGAATGTCGATTTTCTAGGATGAAATATCGATTCACTGAATCGATTCAGTACTACATATCGATTTAAAAAAATCGATATTTTGGCCCGAGAAATCTATTTTTCGATCAGATCGCCATCCCTAAGTTACACCCCAAATTCTCCAAAATGTTTTTGAGGAAAAACATTGTCATCAATTCTAAGCCGCACCACCATTTCTCTACTTTTTTTTGAGAAAAAAATAAAACATTGTGTAAAAGGTTCATCAAATAATAAGAAGTTAAATAATTAATTTATTTTGTCAGTATTAAAAACGTTTTCAAATACATATATGAACCTACAATTACTCTAATCGTCAGTATCCTATTTTGATTCGTTACTCCTATAGTCACAGTTAGTTGGCTTTTCTACCGGTGTCGCCATTTTCTCACACGGTGTCGTCTTCCATGCCATCCGATGTATTTGTTATGTAATATTTTTTTTAAAAAAATGTAAAAAAAATTATTTACGTATAGAAATTACATCATTTTCTTTACACTATCGACGTATATTTATTTTATCCGTGTCAACTTTTCAGTGGCCGTGCTCTGTTTCAGTTTTTTTCTGCATTTAAAATTGCCTCCCTTTTCACACTTGCGTCATAGTGCACTCGACTTATGCTATTTCCGATATCTTTGATGTTTAAGGTATCCGACTACATGCGACAACCTTTTTTTTTTAAAAAAAAAATGGATATATGGAGATTTTTTTTGTGGTTTTTAGATTTATTTAGTACATTTTAAGAAATAAAGACTAAAATTACTAAGAGAAAAATAAATTATTAATACTATAATGGGAAAAAATGGCTAAAAATTGACAAAAAATTACATAAACGGGGCCCGTACTGTACGAATAGTAAAAGAACAAATTCTTAATTTTTCAATTTTGATGTATTACTTTGCTATTCCTTTCTGAAATGACCTTCAGGATAAGAGATATTTTTTTTTACAAAAACTATACATAGAGAGCATTTTATCTTAGTTATTGTATGAAATTTCTTAAAAAAACAGTGGTAGATAAATCTGAAGGTTAAAACAGTTCAACATTTATACAGAACTTACACAAAAAAAAATTTCAGCTAATTATTTTAAAAATCTTTTGAGCAATCGCTGTCCCCGTTAGAGCTTTTCGAAAAAAACACACATTTTTCGAATAAAATGCATTTTAAACATCTTACGTAAAGTAATGGCATATGCTTAAAGTAAAACATTCTTAGTTTTTGTTCTGGTCAATGAAAAATAAAAACACTTGGTCTTTTTATAAAGCTAATAAACTGAGCTGGTATTTTTATAAAGCTTAATAAGCTGGGCTGTAAAATAAAATCATAAAAAAAAATGTCAATTTTTTAAAAAAAAAATCATGATTTTAGGGTATTTGGTTATCTTAAGTGATTAAAAGAAAGCGTATACATAAAAATTTCCGAAATACGAGCAGACAAGGATGTTTTGCAGAGACTAAATGCTGGAGATAAACTGGGGAATGGGATAAGTCATAGATGCAAGTGGCCGGAATGGATGGTTACATTTTTTCTATTTCAAAGCGGTGGAAACTCAATTTCCCCCATCCAACAAATGTTTTGCTTTCGATTCTTAGCCGCACCCGATTTTCAGTAGCATTAACATAAGAAAATAGTGCGGCTTATATTCGAGTAAATATGGTATAATGCAATCCTATTTTGCAAGCTCAAACGCAGAATTTTATCTGGAAGGTGGTGAGGTGAATTTATTTTTTTCCCGAAATTTGGTTACCTCGGAATTCTGGGATAAAAGTGTTTCCCTTCCAGGAGCAACAAGGAAGAGTTCTCAAGAGAATACAAGAAAAACTTAAGGTATCCGACTACGTTCGAAACCGTTATTTTTGCAAAAGCGTATAAATGGATAATATTTATATTTAGGTTCACTTAGATTAGAAAACGTATATAAAATCGTTTTAAGAATATTATGACAATAAAAAATTATTTAGGTACACTATTTTGACAAAAAATGAACATAGAATGTACTATTTTCAAAACATTCTCCTTTTATGAAAATGCTTCTATTATTATAATTTTTTGCCTGTATATAGCTCAGAGCTCTCTACAGAGTCTGAACTAGAATTTTTGAAATATATAGCTTAGAAGTGGATTTATCCATATTTAACTACAACGGAGGAAAGAAATTTTAAGTAAAAAACGCCGATAATTATTTTAATGGGTGATAACTTTAAAAAGTATGTGAATTTTTCAAAAATTCTATATAGTTCAGACTCTCTGGAGAAGTCTTTACATTATATAAGCACACACACACAAAATATTATTATTATAGAAGCATTTTTTATAAAAGGAGAACATTTTAAAAAAAGGTTATTCCAAGTTAATTTTTTTGCCAAAATATTGTATTTAAATAAGATTTTTTGTCATAATGTGTGTCCTTAAAACCATTTTATACATGTATTCTAATTTAAGTGACACTAAATATCATGAAAATTATCCATTTATGCGCTTTTTTAAAATCACGGTTCCGAACGTAGTCGGATACCTTAAGTTATCTCAGAGGGAAATGTTAGGATACATTATTGCTCGTATTTCGTTTACTACCTTATTCATTATATTCTAATAAGTAAAATAAAGTTAAACACACCTGAGAAAATCATGTATCTAAATGTACCTAACAAATACATACACACACATATATATAGTTACAAGAGCAAAAATTACATGCGAGTTTATAATGCTTGTAAATATGTAATATATGCATATTTATATATAAGTCTCTGAATTATCTTGAACATTTTTATAAATAGAAAAAATATTTGAAGTTCGCCAAAGATCGCCATTGAGTGCCAGCAGTACATAATTAAATATCGATGTTTGTATTGCTTATGAATACAAAGCAAAATAAATAATTTTTGCCAAATACAAATGAAATTCGTCAATAAATTAGAAACATATAGTTATTTCAAAGATAATTAAATAAATCAGCAGTTCATCAGTTCAAACCAAACGATTTTTTGTTACCAAGTTTATAACTTTCATAGTTTAATAAAATAATTCCTTAGAGCATAACATTTAATTTTTGTTATTAAATTTGGTTATTCATGTAACCTGAATTTCCTGAATTTTTAGAGCTAAGTTATCTCGCTACGAAAGGATAAACAATAATTTAAGTAAAACCATAAAATTAATTAAAAATGATATTGTGCATGTCCTCTAACTAAATAAAATAGCAGAGAGAAAAAAATAAAATTTATAACTAACTCAAAACGTGTAAAGAAAAAGAAGAAAAAAAAATGGCGACGGCCAAATTACTAGTCTACAAACAAATCGTTTGCCGAGAAAAGATTTATATGCTTTTTATTCATTTCAAGAAAAAGAAAAGAATAAACACTATCATTGTGTCGGAAATTGTAGTAAAATGAAAGGAGGAAAAGAAGATTTTTCAGGAAAGCTAAATTCAGCCACTCTTTTTCAAGAGAAATAAAATCTGGAACGGCGAAATCAATACTGCTATAAAGAGAATCTTTTCTTTAGAAAACGTAATACACGACGGTAAAAATTGACTTTAGTTTAACCTTTTAAAATAGATTAGAGAAATTTGGTTTTGTATTCTTTCGAAAAAGATATGCACACACACACACACAGAATTTCATAAATCAGACGCATTTTCTTTAGAATATCTTTATGTATATATTTTTAGTTGTGTAATAACCATTTAGGATATATAAAGACGTAATATCTGTAGGATTTTTATGTGTAGTTAATTTACAATTACAACTCTTTTGATTTTGTGGAACTAATACGATTTATAAAGCAAATATTTTTTTTTAAGTTAATGTTAAACGAAACGGAGTTAGTATTAGTGTGGAGAGGGGATAAACCAAGAGACTGCAAAACTCAACAACTTTACTTTTAATCAAATATCATAGTATATTAATACCTTAATGAAAATAACCAATGAGAATGGAATCCTAACCAATAATAAAAAAAACTTAACTAGTTTTTATTGTGTCTAAAAGTAATACATATTAGTGTCTAAAAGTATATACGTAAAGTTTATTTTCAAGCAGCTAATCGCTAGTGGACTCTTCAACAGTCAAAATAATACTGACTCAGTTTCAGCGAGTGATTCCTATTTTAGTCAGCACGGAAGCGTTCTAGCCCTTTCCCGAAAAATCCGTGGGCTGCGGTAGCCCAGTGGTCAGGGTATCGGATCATGGCAGGCATGTCATGAGTTCAAGCCCAGTACCATTAAAGACCCGTGGTGTAGGGCAGCGATGCACGTTAAATTTGTCCAGAGCTGAAACGTCCTCCCGTTGGTATGGTGTGGTAGTTAGGAGAGGGGGGTGCCAGCTCAGGTGTCGCCCTCGTCACTTTACCATGGTTCAAAATTAAGAGGTCCGTCGCCAAAAGCTCTCGTGTAGCTGAACAATGCGACGTTAATATTCACTCACTTACCTGAAAGAACCGCTTATTTCATAGATCATGATGTTAATAGATTTCTCCAGTAATTTCCAGAATAATCTATATAATACCCAAATCGCCAAAAAAGGTGCAAACTTAGCTGTGTCGCAAATATTTTGCCAACTTTCGATTGAGACGATATTAAAATCTAAGGGCCAGCTTTTCTTGCAAATATTATAATTTTTATCATAAAATAAATTCAACAGAAAGTAATATTAATGTATTAAACAGGCATACGCAAATATCATTTACACTGTTTTAAGTATTAATTACACAACATTCGTAACAATATTTTTACATTTCTCTGCTGTATTTTTACGAATCGAATTTAGTTGAAGACTGAAATCTAAAAAGCTGTCTTAAAATGGCATAATTTACTTAGAACTTGTGTCTGTGAAAGGAAATTTTTAAGCAAATAAAAAAAATGTTTTTTTTTTCAAAAAACACCATTTATAGAGATATTTTTTTAAAAAAAATTCAGAAAACAAAATTTAACGATATTTTAGTAAATTAATTTATTCTCATTCAAAGAAATTTCACATTCCGTAAAAATACACTTTGCGTTTAATTTTATATTACAGCGTTTCTCAAACTGTGGGGTGCGCCTCTCTAGGGGGACGTCATAACCCTACTTAGGGGGGGGGGAACCTATCGAAAAGTCGAAAATAAAAGAGTATTCAAACAAATATTAATTTACTGAAAGGAAGCAAATAGAGAGAATAAATTCTGACATTTCAAAAAACAAAACACACATTTACACTGTCATAATATACTATAAATGTATCAATACTGCACAATGTATTTGATAGTTAATTTTTTATCAATACTACATTAGAACGTTTAATACTATTTATTGGCTCTCATGGGCTTTTCTTGAACAGCAGTTTTTCAAAGGAAAGTTTAATATTAGATATTGATACTCTAAAATCTTTTTCTATATTTAGCTGAGATCTTTATTTTGTCTTCAAAGTAACCACGGTAGAAAATACAGTTTCACAAAGGATGTTGGAAATGGAAGATTAAACTTTAGTAATATGGATGATTGTGAAAATAAATATTTAATTTAATTAAAAATTATTTTGCAATCTGTTCCAATTTAAAAATTAGAAAAGAAAAATAACATTGTAATCCTGTCACTTAAAAATAGCATACACAAAGTTTAACTCTTATCTTAATAATTTGTATGGGTTATAACTAAGATCGCGCATAGTAGCTTTAGTGCGTCAAAGTACATTATTATATATTGCATTCTCAATAACTTATTACTGCATGGGGGCGCAATGAAAATTATGAATGAAAATTGGGTCGCGAATATTGAAAGTTTGAAAGGCACTGTTATAATATCATTAACTTAAATAGAAGGAATATATTATTATTTATTATAAAATGCAGTCTTACTTCGTCATAGAAGATATTCCAACCAAGTAAGAAATATAAAATTTATGCTTTTAAAAGCTACTCGATAGTTCTCCTAAAGGAAGAATCTTCCGATATATTTATCTTAGCTAAAATATATTTCTTTTTGAGAGGTTATAAAAAATATTGCGAAAAAAATTATCGAATAAACTGTTAGCCAATAACTCATCTTTCGTATCCATCAGAAAACGGGTTCTTAAGGCATCAAAAAAAGTAAGAAACACAAAAATAAGTAGTTGCATACTTAAATATATCTAAGTACTTAGTAAAGATTTTAAGTTATTCCTTTTAAATTCTGATAAATCCCTCTATAAAGGATTTATTTATTTGCTTGCGGTAAAAAACGTTCCATAAATGTTTGAAAAGATTAACCCGTAATTAGTTTTTAGCGCTTCGTTAGTGTTACGAATAATTAAACATATTATTTTAAACTCATGCGTGCATGAAATATAATGAAAAGTAATGAATAAGAAATTTTCAAAAAATGTTTAATATAATAATTAAGGATTTACTCTGATAGGATGTTAATAAGAATTTTTTTTAGTTAATTTATAAAAGGAGTTAATTTGTGATAGAATTAAGAAAATTTTTTTATTATGGTTGCATAAATTTCTTGTGTATGATATTATAATATAATATGAAAGAGTAACCGAGAGAGATATTTCAAAAATGTAATATTTATCGTCTAAAATGCTTAGAATTTATTTTTTTCCTTTAAACATAAAAATTAATTTAAAAAATATTACTTACAAAATGATTTATTAAATTTTCAGACAGTGTATAAAATTCTCTGAATAATTATATTACAAAATAAATTGGCAACATTTTGTTATGTAATAAACGTTATTAAGGTTTTAAAAACCGTTGAAGATATATAGTTTTTTGTGAAAATATAATATTTTACTTAATTTTCTCATTTCATTATTGTTATAAATTAACGGATATTAATACACTTTTTGACATATATAAGCTTTAATACAAATTAATGATATAATTTGCATAAAAGTATCAAAAATAAAATTAATTAATTAAAATGAATTAAATAACAGGTACTTTCCATTTCGCCTTCCCAAAGCTCACCAAACATACTTTATTGGCAACAACACACACTATACACATAAAAAATATTAATAAATGTTGTTACAATTTTTTTATTTCGGATGAATAAGCATTTTAATATCGTTTAAATTTTTTTTCATTCCGTGCGATTTAAAATATTCCTTTTGTCCTGAGTTGTATCGATTTGGCGATTTTATTGCATGCGTCGGCAAAATGGAAAAGTACCAAATGAAATTTATTCCAAGTTATAAGAAAATAATGTAAAATTTGGCACTGTTCTTGCTTTTTTAATTTATTGTAATCGTGGAAGAATAAAAAAAAAAGAGTGTACTGAAATAAATGTTTATTATTAAAATGTTCTCAATTTATTAAATTTTACCTTGAGTCGAGATTTACTATAATATTTACTTATACGGTCGCTTTTTCTTTTTTTTAACACACACACAAAAAAAAAAAACCCTGCAATTTTACACACCGACAATTTTTGTTCTCTGAAGTTGAAATTTTTTCTTTTCTAATGAATTTTAGCTACAAGTATTAATTTTAAGAAAAATCTCTCTAGTTCTTGAGATTAAAGTTAATATTTATTTATTTTATTTTTAACAAAATCTGTATATTTTCTCTCATTTTTCTCATCTTAAATCATAAAATGTGTAGGATCTATTTTAAAAACTCGCAAATTGCAATCTTTGGAACGGTGAAATAATTTCTTTTTAAAACCGACGAAGATCGAGTAAGCAATAAAATACATTTCTGTGTACACTTTAAATATTCCTCAATCTCAAAAAAAAATGTATATATTTGCATTATTATGTTTACTTTAGTTTTAAATTATTTCCACTTCAAGATACATAAAATAATTCTTTGAATTTATTTTTTCTAGGCAAGTAAATAGTTAAGAGAAAAATATTATTTTTGGTATTAAAATCTGGATTAAAATATTCGAAACACATACAGAAACGTGTCAGATTGCAAAAAAAAAAAAATTGGGTTTTTCATTTTTAATTTAATATTGCACATTGATATTATTTACTTCAAATAAATTGCATTGAAAAAATACTAAGAATTAGAAAGTTATTCTAACGAAAGACAGCAATATTAGAAATGATATTCAGATTGATTAGTTTTTACTTATATTTTAAAATAGTTTATATTATTGATGAAAGCTGGTGAATTCCTGAAAAAGAACTTAACAGGCTTTTCTGGTCTGTATATAGTTAGTTTCATCACTCATTTATCAAAATGTAAATTCAGTGCTCTAGTTTTGGCGATATAAAATTCTTTGAGGAATTTTGTTCTATCCGTTGCTTCATGTCTTTATAAATACTGAGGAAAGGAATGTATGAGATAATGAATTTATAATTATATATAAATCAGAGTTTGGTACTTTTCCATTTTGGGTGACGCAAGCGATAAAGTAGCCAAAAATAATGCAAACGGTGCCAAATAGAATATTCCCGCTAGTAAGCTTTTACCACCACATTTCAAAACAAGTCGCGGTCTTTACTCATCAGTAACATCTTTCTCATAATACATCAAAAATAGATAAAAAACGAAGAACTAACATTTATGAACACTTTTATATGTGTATATTGTGTGTTGTCACCAATAAAGCCTGACTGGCGAGATTTGACCCGACGAAACTGAAAGGTACCCAGAGTTCTTATTTTTCATCCATTTTTGATGAACCATTTTTCTTTCGAAGAGTGCTTTTTTCCTATCATTTATTGTTTTTAAAATATGTAACTTTTTATCAAGATGTATACAAATGACACAGTTTTATTTTCTTATGATGCAAAAATATTGTAATTTTCTTTGTAGATCGTCAGTTAGAATAATAATAGAAATAGAAATATATTTTAACTGAAGCATAAATTCATAATTGCAAGGGATCTTCTTATGTTTGTAATATCGTTAGTTGGTACGCATCACAATTCTTTGAGTTTCCAAAGGCACAGGTTAATATTATTGTTAAGGTATCAGACTACGTTCGGAACCGTGATTTTAAAAAAGTGCATAAATGGATAATTTTCGTGACATTTAGTGTCACTTAGATTAGAATACATGTATAAAATGGTTTTAAGAACATTGTGACGAAAAAAATATTTAAGTACAATATTTTGGCAAAAAATTAATTTAGAATAACCTTTTTTCAAAACGTTCTCCTTTTATAAAAAATGCATCTATAATAATAATATTTTGTGTGTGTGTGTGTGTGCTTATATAAAATAAAGACTTCTCCAGAGAGTCTGTGAACTAAGGTTTTTGAAAAATACACTTTATTGTCAGAGTTACCACCCATTGAAATAATTACACTGGTCAACATGATTTTTGTCTCATGAGTAACAATAGTTGTACTTAATGCAGTTTTTTATTGTGTTTTCAAATATGTATTCGGAATTTCTCCATCAGCCACAGTTTTTTTTTTAAATTTTAATTTCAATTAATGTATTTAAATATTTTTTTTAAATAAACGACCATTTGTCCATTGTAAAAAAAAAACTCCTAGAGCATTATAAATGTGATGGAACCACCTGAACTAACTCAAATGGTATCATTGCTACTGTTGTGCAACTTCAGACATGTACAGACACTTTGGCACCAGACACAACAGACAGGTACATACAAGGTCTAGACTAGCATGCATTGATTAGAACAATGTCAGTTGTGAGATAGTAGTGAACCAGTAAACACGTAATTGTGAGTGCTTTGTGTCTGGATTGTTGTATGTTACGTATTTACAAATTTATTTCTTTTAATTTGTTGTTACAAAATGCATAGAGCTTGTTTAAATCATCATAATAACTTTTTGTTATATATGTGGTGAAGTGACGCTCAAGTCTTAAAGGCGAAACCCTACTCCATTAGTAAAAAAGTGTTATGAACTTTATTTTGGGTGTAAAGTGGGGGATCCAACAAGGCCCTGGGCCCCACATATCTGTTGTTTATCGTGTAGTAGGCTTCTCACTGCATGGAAGAATGGCACGCACCACATGCCATTTGCTATCCCTATGATTTGGAGGAAACCCTAAGATCACTCATCTGACTGTTATTTCTGCTTAGCAAACATTAAAGGGATTGCGCGTCAAAATCAAAACATACTGTGGTGTACCCTGACTAGCAATCTGCAATGAGATCAGTTCCACACGGCGAAGAATTTCCCATACCAAAGCCTCCAGAACATGTGACATTAGATGAAGAGAGCCCAGATTCCAATAGAAGTAAGGAAGAATGAACCAAACTGTTCATCTGAGCCTCCTTTATTGACTCAAGAAGATCTTAACGATCTCATACGAGATTTAAAGTTATCCAAAAAACAGTCTAAAATGCTTGGTTCCTGGCAAAAAAAGGATGGAATCCTCTTCAAAAGAATACAAAGATATGTATTTATCGTAGTCGTCCTTCTCAATGTAAAGACTATTTTTCAGAAGAAAATGGCTTAGTGTTTTGTAATGACATTTCTTCTCTTATGGAGGCATTTGATATTGAACATAACTCTATAGAATGGCGCTTGCTCATTGATTTCCCCAAAGCAAGTTTAAAAGCAGTGCTTCTGCATAATGGAAATAAATTCCCATCAATACCTGTAGCTCACTCTGCTAGTATGAAAGAGACATATGAAAACTTTCAATTTATATTGGCAAAACTTCAATATGCAGTGTATGAATGGAATATTTGTGGTGATTTGAAGGTAACTGCACTTATTCTTGGTATGCAGCTTGGTTACACAAAATACTGTTGTTTTTTTTTGTATCTTTGGGAAGTAGGGACAGAAAAAAACCATTACATCAGAAAAGAATGGCCTAAACGCGAATCATTCATTCCTGGACAGAAAAATGTGAAACATGACACATTGTGTAATCCTAAAAATGTGTATCTACCTCTGTTACATATCAAACTAGAATTAATGAAGAATTTCGTGAAAGCCATGGGCAATACTCCTGGTTTCATGTGCTTTAAACAGAAGTTTCCTAAAATTAGTGAAGCAAAAATTAAAGAAGGGATATTTGTGGGTCCACAAATACGATCACTAATGCATGATGAGAAGCTCGAGGAACTATTAAATCCACTGGAGAAAGCAGCTTCGCAAGCATTCAAAAATGTAATTTTTGGAAAATCTAAAGGCAGAAAATTAGCGTGATATTGTTCCTGATCTTATAACATCTTATAAAAGTTTGGGCTGTAATATGTCCTTAAAAATACACTTCCTGCACTCGCACTTAGATTCCTTCCCGGAAAATCTTGGTGCAGTGAGCGATGAGCACGGGGAACGCTTTCATCAGGAGATTTCAGTGATAGAAAAGAAATATCAAGGCAAATGGAATGCTAATATGCTTTCCGATTATCGTTGGACCATCAAGAGGGATACTCCACAGGCGAAATATAAAAGAAAATCGTGATTTCTTAATTTCTAGGTGAGTCCGAATATTCGAATATTGTGTACTTAAGAATGTAGAAAATATTAAAGTGTTTCAAATTATAAATGCCTGTCTCTCGAAAACCTTGCGTGATGAAGAAAAATCGATATCATATTTGAATTCAGGAGAAGAAATGCTATCAGAATCACATATTTTTCTTTTTGAGACAAAAAAATGTTTCTTTTTTGTTGCCCAGTGTTATCGGTGTTTTTTTCTTAAAATTTCTCCCCTCTGTTGTCGTAAAATATGGATAAATCCACTTCTAAATTAAATATTTCAAAAATTCTAGTTCAGCCTCTGTACCGAAGTCTGAGGTACAGATAATACAGGTAATACAGGTAAAATATTATAATAGAAGCATTTTTCATAAAAGGAGAATATTTTGAAAATGGGTCATTCGATGTTCATTTTTCGTCAAAATGTTGTACTTAAATAATTTTTTTATTGTAATAATATTCTTAAAACTATTTTATATACGGTTTCAAATCTAAGTGACACTAAATATCATAAATATTATCCTTTTATAAGCTTTTCAAAATCACGGCTCCGAACGTAGGCGGATACTTTAATGAATTTTGCATCTTTTTTAAGAATACTCTCAGTAAAATAACGAATAAACAACATAAAATCTATGCATTCCCGCAATATAGTTAAATAAAAAAAAATAAAATTTTAATGTAAACATGTTCCCTGTTAATACCAGGAGTGCAATTAGGAACTCTCAATCTTGTCACACAATTCTGAATAATTATTTGTTAAATAACTTCTTTGTGGACTCAAAATATATTACTTGTGAGAAAAAAAATTTGTTCACATATGTAGATATGTAGAACCAAAAGTGGAAAGCAGAGCACAATCAACTTTCTTCATACGATTTAATCGCTCAGGCAATGACATACAGCAATTTACAATAGCTGTCAATTGACAATAGGGTCTTCTTCCAGAAAGTTTCATAATTCCGTAAATTTTGGTTTCCATTGTTCTGAAAATATACTTCAATTTGTTCTATTTAAAACTAATCAAATTTCAACGACTCAAAAATTGACAAATTTGTTGCATAGTGTAGAGTTCCACTGAGAATTGTAGTGCGTGCCAAATCTGGCACGCGTGTCATAAGTTGCCTATACTAACACTGTATGATACATAGGGCGTGTGAGAGAGAATCTTCTGATTTCTTTGTAAACCATAGCAAAAAGAATGAAAATCTCACGAGAATATATATAGTATATTTCTGGTTATAAACAGTGAAATTCAATGTTTCTTTTTTATTACTTATTGAAACAGCTGCCAATCTATTTCTGCTTTACATCAGCCGCTAGAGTCTTACTTTTCTTTTTTTTTATAGTGTAATCCTTGTAACAAAAAGGTGGTGCGTGGTTTGTCAAAAACGAAATCCACAGTACAGAAGGAATCACACAATCGCTGGAAATTTGCATTGCAGATTTTGTTCTGAATTTCCGCTTTGAAGCGTTTGAGAATTTTTAAATGAATATTTTAGACGTTCGAAAGGCTTAACGCAAAGTAGCTCGCGGATTTCAACAGTGTTAAATAAAAACCCTATTCGAAGCAGAAAAATAAAAATTGCGGAATCTTTTCTATCTCTTACAATCAGGTAAAAATACCAAGTAATCGATTCTTATGATAATTATTTATCTAATACTTTAAAATAAATTTATTCTGCTCTTTGTATGTATGGAAATGCTGTTCTAAAAATAAGCAATGCTCTTTTTGTGAAACTAAGTAATTTTCTAATTATAAAGCAATAATTATACAACCATTATACTGCAGAATTAAATGAATTTTAGAGTATACAATACTCTAAATCACCAGATAAACATTTTCAGAATTGGAATTTTTTGACACAATAATTTTTTTTCATACTTCTCGCTAGGAGTGATAATCAAACACTTACACTTACATTACACATTTTCAAAATGTCCACACTATACTATATGAGTTATTGAGTATTTAGTAAAAGTTTAGTAAATCAAATACCGTAAAATCATGCGTATAAGGCGCACTTTTAACACAAAAAATAAGATCGTAATTTACGGGTGCGCGTTATACGGTGGGATTGAGAAAAATAATACCTATAAAAAAATTAAAAAAAAGAAATGAGCAAAAAAAAACTAGACTTTTGAATAGATTGAATACTGTTCATTCAAAACAAATGACATACCTAATGAATTTAAAGGGTTGTTATTCTAGAAATAAACTATTTTTTTTAAAGTTTGGGTTAATACTTCGTGTAAATGACTTCAAAGCATAAGAACATTGCGCACGCACATTTCAGGTTTCTTCGAAAAAGAGGGGGTGCGCTTTATACGGGAAATATACCTAAAAATAAAAAAAAAATGCAACTTGAAAGTGTAGGTGGGCGTTATATTCCAGATTTTGCGGTACTTTGAGTATTTGTACTACACTTAGACTTCCATTAATTTTCATTATTCATCACAACTTGATCAATTTCAAGTATCATATCTTCATGAGGAACTTATCAGTGTTGAATATCGGAACTCTTGATACTTGTTTCTCCGATTTAACCATCATTGTAATTAGGGAAGACGATCTAAGATCGATTAAACGAGAAATCGATTCCTCGTGCCAAAAAAATCGATTTTTTCAAAATCAATGTATAGCACTGAATCGATTTAGTGAATCGATGTTTCATCCTAGAAAATCGACATTCGATTTTTCCTATTTTGGTATAAACCCCATAAAATATTATTTACAATTAGTTGTGAATGTACTATCTTTAAAACCCGTAATATTACGCTGTTGGTGGTTAAAGATTTAATTACCCAAAAACTCGCGAGATACCTGTGTGCTTATTTTTCTTCGCCTCTCTTTAATAAATAAAAAAATTACGTTTGTAATCTCTGACTTTTTGTATTTGTTGATACAGTGACATTTGTTTATGCCTTGATTGTCTGACTGTCGTAATATACTGTGATTAGCGAAATAAATATTTTTTATGTAGTTTTTGTAACGGAATAATAAGTAGTTGAGGGTAAGGAATAATAAGTAATCATCACGTTCACTCAATAGCCATGATGTATAAGAGTATCGTGGGATCATTTGTTCACTGTGAGCGCCTTTTTTCGATTGCCAGCAACATCGCAAGTCATGAGCGGAACCGTTTGGATCCAGGTAAACTTTTCAGACTCTTGTTTTTAAAAAGCTTAGATATTCAGCTTTGGGAACTATAAGCTATATTATCTTTTTTCTGAACTTTTTAATGTAACAAATTCATTTGGAAAATAAATGTCTTCTTTTATACTTGATGCTTTTGATATGGTAATAAAAATAATTGTAAATGTCGAATCCCCTGAATAAAACATTTCCTGATTTTACTGATAAGAGATCGTTTATTATGGTATCTTTTTCTTGTTTTTCATAAAAATGGATTTATATTTAAATTGTAAATACAGACTTGAAAAAAAATCGATTCTTTAGAAATCGATCGTTTAGATCTCGATTTTTTTGTGAATCGAGTCATCAGGTTGCGATTCGAATCGATTTAAAAATCGATCTGTTTCGGAAATAATCGCCATCCCTGATTGTAATGCATTTCACCTATTTCTAAAATAGACAAAAAAAAACTGCATTGCCTCTTCTGTACACAAGCAGAAAATATAGATAGCTATGAACAGAAGTACATTTTACACACAAAAGGGGGAAAATACGAATACATTTAAAAACCGAAGCGAAAATATTGATAAATTCTCAATCATTTTAAGATTTTCTTCCTTTTTTAATACACATTGGAAATAAAACTTGAACTAGACTTAAAATATAGATTTTAGTGCTTTTTACCACACATCAAATATGCATATAGTATCACATGTTTAAAAACTTTCAGTATTTATAATGTCTCTGAATCTTTTTTTCTATATTTCAAAAACTCTTAATCTTGTTTTTAATATATAATATAAAATGATCCATAATTTAAATATTTAAAATTAGGGAAAAAATCCTAATGAAGCGGAATATTATTATTTAGATACAATAATGTAATATATTTGACCTATTAAAAGTATTCACTAATAACTGTTGTCAGTACATTTTGTCAGTGGTCCCCAACCCCCGGGTTGCAGACCAGTACCGGTCCGTGGATTAAAAGGAACCTGGACGCCTCCCCCCCCCCCAAGGAACATTAAAATATATACTACCACTTTATTTACTGTAGTATATTTCTGTCGGGTTGGGGCGACTTTTTATGGAAATCACTTTACATTTCATATTAAATCACTTTATATTCCTTTTTTGATTACTGAAGCCATATTTAAATACAATTAAATTAAAATTATTAAATAAAAATATTCTATAATATAAATAATCAACGTCCCATCCTCAGCGGGCCGCGGTAAAATTTTCAAACGTTGATCGGTCTGCCGCTATAAAAAGATTGGTGAGAGCTGCACTATGTGACTTAATAAAGAAAGAAATCATAATTAGTTTGAAATTTCTTCATTATAAGTTAGGTGGTAGTTATCTTAATTACATGGTCTTTCATTAAACATTTGAAAATTATAAGGAAATCAACTGTAGCAAGGAAAATATAATGCGAAATATTACGCGGAAAATTTTACCAAAAATCCTCTTTTTATTGTTAAAAATTTATATAATATTTATTTAGCTATCCCTTTTAAAAGAAGAAAAAAAAATATATCGAATCAGTATAAAAATTCGCCTGTGATCGGTTGATGTTTAAGGTTACTAACGCAGTGATTGATGAAGTTCAAATGTTGAATAATGGGTTGTTGTTCGATTCTATGAAAAATTGTCCGACGACATGATGGAAGACCTGCCTGCAATTTAAATCAAATTGAGCGTTAATTTTTTTTTACATGATACTTGGTGAGTGGGGGGTCAGCTTAGGTAGCGTTCGATTGTGGTTAGAAATTACGAGGCAGTGACCAGTTGCGTTGTTCCATAGCAGTGTTTTCGAACCGCGGTTGAAACGGATCCCAGGAGTCTGAGAACTTTGAGAAACTTCATAAGAAAAAAAAATGTATTTTGAAGGCCCATAATGTGAAGTAAATTATGTATGACACACAGAATATTGTTAATAAAATAAAATAACAATGATGATAAACTATGCTAATGTCTAAGAAAATCCGCAAATTCGCTTTTAGAACATACTTGTATTATCTACAACTCCTTTTAATAAAAGAAAAATTTAATAAAATTATATCCATGGACATTTTTTGAATAAGAAATTATTATCTGTGTGTGAGCAGCGATTTAGATACACAAAGTCTGTGTCAGAGGTAGTCATTCCATTCTATAGTGAGAAACCGGTATTAAAGATAAATATATGTGTTGGTACGGTGGTACATAGATTCTGGTATCGTGCGTGGGTGTTTTTCTGGAAAATAATTCTGGAATCCAATATTGTCTTTTCCTTCCCCTCAGGGGGCTCACCTTCTTTAGGTGGTTACGGGTGTCACAATCCCGAGGTATCCTAGTGATCTTTTCCTTTTTCCAAGAGGTTTACTATCTTTGATAAACACGGATGTAACGATCCCGGGGTACCCCAGTGATCCTTCTCTATTTTCGACCCTCCATCTTGTCATCCAATTTCTTCTTTTCTTCTTTTCCCGTCCATACCACAAACCTATGAATGTTTGGCGCAGTATAGCCAAAACTGGCTCTTGCGCCATTAAACACCAAACGCAACTCAACTCATAGTCTTTTCCTTGATTTATTCGTAACACAATAAACTTGAATGAAACAAACACTTAATAATTCTACAAAAATTAAATCCTTAAATTAAACTATTAGACTGAAATATTCTAGTATATAAACAACGGTATTCCTAGAAAACCGAAGCCAAGATCAAGATTTTAAATAGGAAATATCCGAGATAAAAACAACAGCGACCAAACTCGCTGAAGCCAGGTTCAAGATTACCGCACACAGGCAGGATCTGCTACACATCGTTTTCGTCGAGATACACCCCCGTGGGTCTGAGCGCAGTGACCGATACGCTCCGCTCACAGAGGGGACGATAATTTACAACAAGTATTGTTATATATATGATGAAATGTACTGTTTGTATTTATTGAATGTTATTGTCCAAGTGAATTAACTTTCCGTAAGTATCCGCTGTTTGCGGTCTTACTGTTTGTAAGAATTCCTAGGATGAGGGGTTTTGCATCTGATTTGCTCTTTGATTTTGATTTACTTCACATTTTGAAGTTACGTGAGGGCTATTGGTGATGGACCTCGAAATTTTGAGCCACGGGCAGGTGACGCGGACGACAACTGAACAGACTCGCCCCACGAGTTGAGTTGAGTTCGGTGTTTTATGGCGCAAGAGCCAGTTTTGGCTATACTGCGCCAAACATTCATAGGTCTGTGGTCTGGACGGGAAAAGAAGAAATTGGATGACAAGATGGAGGGTCGAAAATAGAGAAGGATCACTGGGGTACCCCGGGGTCGTGACACCCGTGTTTACCAAAGATAGTAAACACCTTGGGAAAAGGAAAAGATCACTAGGGTACCTCGGGACTGTGACTGAGGGTGACTCACCCCACGAAGCTTTCACATTACGCCAGAGGGAGGACTTTGAGCCTAGACAAATTTAGCATACAACAGACCCTCTGTACGGTGGATTTTCACTGGCATTAGGTTTTGGACTCATGATTTGATAATGCCTACAACGAGTTCTCGACCATGATCACTCGGATGCCTCGGCCACAGTTATGCAGCTGAAATTCCTTCGGAAAACCGATAAAAATGTATAATTTTTGCTTATGTTTTAATTTTTATATGTTTCAAGTTTGAAATTTAATTCTTAATACTATGAGGGTCACCCAAATGAAAGTAGCATTGTTGTAATAGTTCCGCAATTTGAAGAGAAAAATGACTGCTATTGCCCCTATAAAGGGTGCCGTGGGTGCCGGGAATGCATGCAATATCGTCAGATCCCCGCAAAGCACGTTAAAAGGCATCTTTCGTATCATGGAGACCTCCAAATGGTACGGAAATCAATGCTGTCACGTAGTGTAATGAGCTGAGATGGAATATCAAGAACCACTGACGTGACATGCTGGCCGCTGGGGTTATCATCTTGTATGATAATGCTTGTCCTCATGTGGCTGTGACGCGCCAAACATTGTTACGGTGATTCCACTGGGAGGTTCTCGAACATCCTCTTACAGCCCGAACTTCTCGTCGTGTGAATACTACATCTTAGGTCAATTCAGTAAAGCTCTGAAGGGTCGGCAGTTAGCCGACGATAATGAGGCCCAAGCTGCTGCTGAAAATTGGTTCCAACCCCGGAATTAACCCGGAACATCTTCACCCAGGGTTTCCACCATGTCGTGGACCACTGTTATACTTTTTTCAACCTACAAGGCGACTTTTTCTAACCTATCTGTTACGTCTGTATTACTTCTTTCTTTTGTAAACTAATTTATACTTATACCATTAAACCATTTATCAAATTGACTCTGTAGTGCCACTTTCATTTGGGTGACCCTTATATATTGAAATTGGTTAACAATTATCTTTTGTTAAGGTATCCGACTACGTTCTCGGAACCGTGATTTTAAAAAAAGCACATAAATGGATAATTTTCATGATATTTAGTGTCACTTAGATTA
The DNA here is from genome assembly GCA_019973955.1 of Trichonephila inaurata madagascariensis. Lineage (NCBI taxonomy): Eukaryota > Metazoa > Arthropoda > Arachnida > Araneae > Nephilidae > Trichonephila > Trichonephila inaurata. The sequence goes on along the minus strand of BMAV01027119.1, from coordinate 249,577 downwards.
GAATACATGTATGAAATTGTTTTAAGGACATTTTGACAAAAAAAATTTATTTAAATACAGTATTTTGACAAAAAATTAATTTAGAATAACCTTTTTTCAAAATGTTCTCCTTTTATAAAAAATGGTTTTAGAATAATAATATTTTGTGTGTGCTTATATAAAGTAAAAACTTTTCTAGAGAATTTGAACTTTTTTTTTTTTGAAAAACTCTTATTATTTTCAGAGTTACAATTAATTGAAATAAGTATCGGCGTTGTTTTTTTAAAAATTTCACCCTTTTTTTTGTCGTAAAACATGGTTAAACCCACTTCTAAGTTATATATTTCAAAAATTCTGGTTGAGCCTCTGTACAGAGGTCTGAGCTATATACGGGCAAAATATTATTATAATAGAAGCATTTTTCACAAAAGGAGAATATTTTGAAAATGGGTCATTCTATGTTCATTTTTTGTCAAAATATTGTACTTAAATAATTCATTATTGTAATACTATTCTTAAAACAATTTTATATACATTTTCTAATCTAAGTGACACTAAACATCGTAAATATTATCCATTTATACGCTTTTGCGAAATCACGGTTCCAAACGTAGTCGGATACCTTAATTTTCAAACAAAAATTTCATAAAGGAATGTTAGATAAACGATGATCCGAGTATTAATGTTTAAACTCAAGAGATAAGTAACAAAGCGACATTAGAAATTCATGCTCCAGAGGGATATTAATAGGATGATAAATCGAAGTAAAAGAACTTACATAGATAATTTCAATCATTTAATGCTTGAAATAGGTCTAAATCGCATTGTCATAATAATAATTAAACGCTGCAACTTTTTTTTATTTACAATATTTTATCTAAACATGGAGCTCATAAAAATACTTATGTATGGTATAGTTGTTTATTTTAAAGAATAAACTCTTTTTAAAAAGACTCTTTAGGATCAGGGGTGGCCAACCTGTGGGCCAAGGGCCGCATGGGGCCTACTTCGAATTATTTTGCGGCTTGCGAAATTCATTACAATTTTACAAAATACGATTACTTTGTGCAATTTTTCTATTTTATCACATTGCTTTTGTTTCTGTGCATACTTAGAAATGAGCAGTAATGCATTGCATCGAAGCTCGGCAGCATCATGCTAGTTTCCTGTAATTTACTGAGCTCTATTGCTAGAGCTGGGCATACACAGATATGAACAGTAGAGCAGTTTGCCAGTCAGTTACGTCAAATGTGCAAATAAATAAATAAAACTGTAAGCTACTTTTGAGAGTCATTACGAATCATTTTTAGACAATTACAAAAAGAAATATTTGAAATACATTCATCTCTCTTTCCTATCGATGTCGAGTCGGCCCCAAAATATCTCCAACTGGAACTAATTGATTTACAATGCAATAATGAATTAAAACGCAATTCTTGTCTCAAACACTGGAGTAGCCTGAGTGGGCCCTGTATACAAATTCCTTTGGGGCCCCCTTTTAGAAATGGGAGCTTTGTAAATAGGACTATTGATAACATTTAATAATTTTGTACTTACCTTGTTCTTTGGGGGCCAGTATCATTGATACGGCTGTTATGGCTGAGCTACACCCCTGGTCCCAAAAGAAAAATTTTCCAATCTGAGAGAGATCTGGCATAAAAGAAAGTTGTCACCTTTTTTGGGTCAACTTAAGCCCGCGGATTGTTCTTTTTTTTCGAAAATAAAATTTATCAAACATAATTCGTGCTCACACATAACGGAGGAAAACCTTCAATGTCATTTACGATGAGCAAATGCACGCATGGAGATCGACAAGAAAAAACTACGTGAAAGAGATTAGAAACTAATATCTCACTAATTCAATAAACTAAAGATCGTTTTTCTTAGCAATATTGTTATTATATTATCTGTGTTTGTGTATACGTGAAAAATAATGAAAACCATAAAAATAATTCATTCTATTTTGAATTTTCACTCCAATAAATGTTGTAATGGGTCCAAATCTAATATAAAGATATTTATTTTTATATGCGGGCCGCAGGATTGTAATGTTTTTCTGAAATGAAAGTCATTTGAGGTTACTATCCGCACTTTAGATAAACGAGAGTAGAGCTCTTGCTGCGCTTCCAGGAATAAGGAAAACAGACAAACGAAGACATTACGAGAAGTCTTTTAATCTTACTATTTACCTTTTTCTTCTTCAAAATTTGTTAAAAAAAGAATAACAGGTTGCATTTCAGTAGAGGAAAATGTTCGCTTTCAGTATAATGTAGCAATCTACAGCCTCAATATTTATTTGAAAGCTAACTGAAAATGAGATAATATTCGGATGCCACGAGACATGCGTGCTGCCAAAGCTTTTCTCATAGTGATGAGGATTTTTTAAAATTTTATTAATAACGTAATATATATCTATAATTAAGTTCAGTTTTAAATTCAATACTGTTGCAATCCTGTGTCATTCTAATTGAAAACATAAAATCCGTTTATTATTTATTGATAACACAACAAAATTTGCTAATGCAAATGAGATAAAATATAATGAAACTTCTTCGGATAACTTGTTACACATTTCACTTTTCCATTGTTCTCCGATTT
>BMAV01027119.1:208599-219991 GCA_019973955.1 Trichonephila inaurata madagascariensis | reverse complement strand
CGCATGTGGCCCACCAGCGTTTTTTTGAGTGACCCGGTCATGGCCCATTGCACTAAGAAATTTAATTACTGGAGAACAATGCATAAAAAATTTAACAGGAAGTTCTATCATTCAAGCAATCAAATGTATCAATTTTGCGATCAGTTGTTTTTTTAATAGTAAAATGTAAGCAAGAGGCTTGTTCATAGATGAAATAAATTGGAAATTATCCCATAAGAGTAAAAATTCATAAACATAAATATTTCTGTGTGTGGCGGTGTGATATTTATATGAACTAGTACCAACATCACGTGATGACGATCGTTTTGGCGTGATTGGTTACGTACTTGCGTTCGGAACTGAAGGTTCCCAGAACGAACCTTCTTCCGTCACATTCTTGCCGATATTTTATGCCTAAATCTAATTGTTCAAAAATGGAATATTATTTTTTTGATGAATTAGCTCCAGTAACCTCCTTTGAGAGTCGATTTCCGTGAAATTCTTTCTTAGCGGATTTCAATTCAACAGAAGAATCAAGTATACCTAATTTTAAAACCGTAGGTCTAGCAGTTTAACCCTCCAAGCGGTCTGCACGTAAAATTCCGCCATTCCAGAGATGCTTTTTCTGCCTTCAAACAAGATTCCCAAAAGCGGCAGAGCCGCATTCTTAAAAGTACGGCTCAACCGCTTTTGAGAACCCCAGCTGAAAGCAAAAAAATATGTGCGGTGCATTTTTGAAGCATCTCCAGAATGGCAAGACTTTAAGTGCAGACCGCTTAGAGGGTTAAAAGCAGGAATTTTTTTTATCTAATAAGCCCCTAAACCCGTTAAAACGGTAATACTTACCATAACTCCCCTTAAGCCCTCGCAGCGTTTCTTGGAGTCAAATCACAAAACCACTTTTGCAGTGGATCATGAAATAAACCGGCCTATCAAATTTCACGTCTGTAGATCTCATTGTTCAAAGGAGAAACTTTTCTATAACGCCCCTTAGCCCTCACCACTTCACTTAGGGGTCAATTTTCACAAAATCCCTTTTGTAGCAGATATCTTCTTTATGAAATGATCAGACTACCAAATTTCAAAACTGTTGATCTAATAGTTCAAAAACGGGAATATTTATCTAAAGTATCCCTCAAGCCCGTACCATGCCTCTTGGGGTTCGATTATCGCAAAATCCGTTCTTATCAAATCTTTATTCCATGAAAGGTACATGTCAACTAAATTTCAAGTCAAAATGTCTAATAGTTCCGGGGATATCCTGATGAATCAGTGAGTTGCTCTTCTCCTTTATATATATAGATTCAAAATTTATGCTTTTACCTCTGCAAAAATTGCATTCACCAAGAACATTCAAAGGGAAAAATTACCGATATATTTTTATTTTTCACTTTATACAAGCTTGTATTTCTCATCTTATACGAAATTGTCGCTACAATTTAAACTTTTCGCTAGTAGAATCGAGTTTAAAATCAAGTTTATTCGCCTGTCAATAAATTTCATCATCATCATAAATTCTTTTAGTGCCTTGGGGCTTTCACAATTTAGATCGCCAACGCTTTTGGTCAGAAGCTAAAAGTTTATCTTCAGTTCAGTTCTCTATCCCACCCAACCTCACAACTGTCTTACCCCATCATATGACGCCATCAATTAAATTGAATTTTTTGTAAATCAGATTCAACCTTTTGCACATAGAATTCAATATTTGGCACATCAAATTCAGTCCAAATTCAACACTTTACAAATCGGATTCAATGGTATGTAAATTGTGTGCACGCGGTTATGACATTCCTGCTACTATTTTGAAATTGTTGAGTTTCTGGATATGGAATTTAACATATTTGGAATTTCAGAGTAAAAACTAAAGCGCATTTAAATGTATAATTTTTTTACTTGCTTAAAAATTAAAATCTTTAATTACATTCATAATTGCTTGCTTGGAATTTTGGGTGAAAGTAAACTCCCTTGCGTAATTATACGAGCAAAAATCTTTAAGAGGTGCTGGAAACCTAAAATCTTATTTTTTTTTTAACAATTTTGAGATTTTTACATTTTCAAATTGTATGGATTTTAATCTTTCTAAAAATACTTTACTTTAACCTCTAGGGTAATTAGAAATCCTTAAAACCTATTTTTAAATAATCTTTGAAACTGGGTCACGCCCATTTAAATGGCACACACACACAAAAAAATGTAAACAAAGTATTTTGTTTTTGCTTAAAAGTTGAATGAATGATGAAAATCAAAACATTTAATCCAGAATTGCTAAGAAAGTGTTTGCACATGGAGGTATATAAAATCCCAATTGATTGATTGATTGAATATTAACGTCGCACTGTTCAGCTACACGAGGGCTTTTGGCGACGGACCACTTAATTTTGAACCATGGTCAAGTGACGTGGACGACACCTGAGCTGGCAACCCCTCTCCTAACTACCACACCACACCAACAGGAGGACGTTTCAGCTCTCGACAGATTTAACGTGTATCGCTGCCCTACACGGCGGGTCTTAAGTGGTACTGGGCTCGAACTCGTGACAAGGCAAGCCACGATCCGATACCTATACCTATACCACTCGTCTACCGCGGCCATAAAATCCCAATGAAAATGCCAATGCAATATGATCTCGTGTACTGAAGAAAATATTTGTACAAATAGAAGTTAGTATCATTGGGTATATATGATGCAATTTCATCATTTACTATGGGAAATGAATCAAAACCAGAAATTTTGACAAAGCTTAATATTGAGCGCGGTGATTACACGGTACAGGCATTGGAGCACCTCGACAAACAGAGGCTTTGAAAGGCTACATACTCATGTTTACAAAAACCAAAAGAAGTTAAGGAAGAAAACAGACTTAAAAGGAAGAGAGAGAGGATGAAGATTTCGAAAAAATGTCGATCAATTGGAGTATGGGAAGAATATTTTGATAAAAGAGTTATTAAGTCCATTTTTATCTCAAAATGTAAATTTTTGATGTTCGATGTACCTTTTCTGGGAAAATAATGTTCACAGTACGTAAATTTTTTTATGACATATTTATAATGATGGTTAATCTACACTGTGAAATGAGCTTTTTGTAAAAAACTCAAAAGTGTGTTTTTTCTATTTTTTTAAGTGAAAAATATGGGTCAAATTTCACTATGTTTGATAAAATATTTTATAAAGTATTCAAAAATTCAGAATTAGCTAAAAGTTCATTTCAGTATAATGAGAAAAGTGTACTTTAATTGTATAAAAAATTTCAAGCATGTACATATAACAAATTTTGAAAAAAGGTACATCGAAAACAGCCAATTTAACATTGTCGGTACAGAGGTTTCCTACTCCTAGGTATTGATTCCTAAAAAAGCCTTTATAATGTTTTAGTATGGTATTTTTTAAAAAAGTACTCCGAATGTGTTCGAATACCTTAAGATTTTTCATTTCTGTAATTTTTTGTAGAATTTAAAATTCAAAGTATATATTCTTTATTTCACTGATTTTAGATTGGATAATTTAATTGAATAAAGCTTATATTTGAGTAAATTTTTATTTTTCAGTAATTTTTTTTCGGAAAATGTAACCATGAGAAATACGCTTGAAGAACACTTTTATTTACAAAAGATTGAATTTAATTAAAAGAATGATTAAGAATAAAAAAAAAAAAACGATTCACAGAAAAAACCTAGAATGTCAAAACTGTGTAAATAATTTCACTCAATAAATCATAATTTTTTTATATTAAGAAAAATTTATATATATATGTGTGTATTATACTTCATCATTCAACTTATATAAAATCTATCTATATATAGAAAAAAAAATTTAAGTGAACTATAAAATAATAATATTTTCAAATAAATAGTATAAATAATGTTTTAAATAATTTAAAAAATTAATAAGGAATGAAAAATTGGTTGAGATTTTATAGACGATAAAAAAACAAAGGAAATTAAAAAAAATATCACATTATATATATCTCAATTTTCGTCTTAGATTCAGTGTAAATTATTGCTTAATTATAATTTCTGCTTCAAGTTTCGTAAATAATTTTAGATGATGCTAAATATTTAATAAACATTCATTAAGTATTAACGTATGCATAAATTTATTACGTCGATATTATACATACATATATATATATAAGTGCTAAATATTCAAAATTATTAAGCAGTTTAATCAAATTTCAATAGAGAATTTCAATATAACATAAATATTTTAGTTATAATACAAATTCTCAAAATAATTGAGTAGGAAGAGCTCTTTATTTTAATAATTAAGATTTATACACGCGATTTTATAAATTAATAATCAAGAATATTAGACAGCAGAATAAGAATTTTCGTTACGAATATAATGACTATCCTGTTAAATAAAATTTAATGCTCCGACTCATATGGGCAAGTTTATGAAAATTATAGACATTTTTAATCCTCAAAATGTTTTTAATTTTGCAAACTGGTAGACATATTCATTTAACTTAAGATACTTCTAATTGTTTACTTAAATTGGTGCCAAACATTAAAATGTTAGGAGATTAAGAATAAACATAGAAGTTTTGTATGCAAGTCTAATAAATTTATTAAGCGCAAGTACAACTGAGAAAAATATTCGTAATTTTTTAGAAAATTTCATTTTTCTAATCAGTTTGTTTTACATTAATTTGACTGTATGCATTAAGTAAATACATTAGTTTGATTGCTTTATTTTCTATTTTGACGCCCATCCGGTATAGTGGTTAGCGACGCTGACTGCTGTGACGTAGGGACTGGGTTCGAATCCCGGAGAAGACATGGATGTATGTAAATGTATAGTGCCTGCACGGCAGGGGGGTACTTTAAATAGCCGTCGAGCCGCAAGTCCTTTCGTGAGGTTGGTGGAAGGGGAAGAGAGGTGGGAGGCTTCTGACCACCCCCAGAGTGTTCTCCCTCTAAATTGGGGTGGAATCGAGCCAAATCGTACTGTCACCTGTATGGTGCTCAAAGCTACGGCTAACGACAGGCGTCACTTAGCCCCTTGCCATGATGAATTTCGTGGGCTTCGATCTGGCCTTTGCCGATCGGGTGGCATTAGTAACAGCATAACAACACTTTCCATTTAAAAGTTTATTTTTAAAATTACTATGGAATATGTTTAACGCGAAAACTCTTAAGAGAGAGAGGAAATATCGGTTGACACGAAATAATGCAACGATCCCGACAATTTATTATGTATTTTCATGCATATTTTTTCTCTTAACACGAAATGAAAATTGCTTGACGCGAAAACATTTTTCTTCTGAAAATGAACAAAATACGGTAACCATTAGTCGAATGTGACTTTCCTACTGTATCATCAAAAGTATTCGTTGCAGTAGATAATAATAATGTGTGTACAGCCCCGATTATGGCAGATAAAGACCTTTTGGAGTTTGTTCAAAGATAAAAAAAAATATAGCTAATGCAGATTCTGACGACGAAACTAAAATGAATAATGCAGCTCCTGTTCCCAAGTCATCCGAAATGAGGAACATCATGAAAAGTATCCACAGTTATTTAGATGCACATTCCATTAATGAAATAAATCACAAAATAAACGATATCGAAAAATTTGTTGCTAAAAAAGGCAATACAAAGAAAAATATCAGATTAATTTCGAAAAACTCAAAAAATATTTTGCTTTTCAAAAAACTTGAAAATTTTGCATTGAATTTTAATAGACTCTTGTGAGTGTTTTTGTTTAATTGATTTATATATATTTAGTATCTTCAAATAAAATGTACTGTAATAAACTTAATTTTGTTGAATTTGTTTATTTTTTCGCAATATCCTTTAACACGAAAAAATATTTCAGTGCCCTAAATTTCGTGTTAAACGAATTTATAATAACATATAACAAAAAATAATTTATATAATTTATTTATAATTTTTATTCGTTATATCCCCGTCGGATATCGAAGTGATTGTTATATTCAAAACTGAGTTGTTGAGTGGAGATCAATACACATCATTGTACATAATCATCATAATCATCATCATTGTACATAATCATCATTGTACATAATCATCATCATTGTACATAAATTCAGAATCAATGATAAGAGTTAAATAATTTAAATAGTGGAATGTTTAATCTTTAAAAATTTTTCGTACATAGTAGCATATTTGTTAACAGCAGTGTTTAATACTTTAAAATAAATGCATGATTTTTTATTGGAAAATAAAAACGTGCCAGCTTCTTCTGATTGATTGACTTTTTATAAACGTCGCCCTTCATAGATTGATTGATTGAATATTAACGTCGCACTGTTCAGCTACACGAGGGCTTTTGGCGACGGACCACGTAATTTTGAACCATAGTCAAGTGACGTGGACGACACCTGAGCTGGCACCCCCTCTCCTAACTACCACACCAACGGGAGGACGTTTCAGCTCTCGACAGATTTAACGGGCATCGCTGCCCTACACGGCGGGTCTTTAGTGGTACTGGGCTCGAACTCGTGACAAGGCAAGCCACGATCCGATACCTATACCACTCGGCTACCGTGGCCCCTCACCCTTCATAGAAACACGAGTCTATGGTGATGGAATTTTTACTTTTAAAATACGCCGAAGTGACGAGGACGACACCTGAACCGATGTCCCCTTCTCCAATCTCCAACGTGGTGACGGTAGTTTAGTGGTAATAGTCACGGAATCGTGGTTGGAATTGTCGAGTCCCAGTTTCTATAGGTCTCGTGCCACAGAAGAATCACCGTGTAGAGAAGCTAATGCACGTTTAATAATTTGTGGCTCAAAGTTCTCACACGTTAAAGTGTTATGAAAGTTAGGAGAGTGGTGTATCGTTTTTATCATTTGACCTTAATTTGACCTTACGTCGCCAATTGCCCTCGCGTTGCTTTTATTGCTACGTTAACACTCACTTTTACTCCAATCTTCCACACAATGTTAGTATAAGGACTCTTAATCTTAAGGTAAAGTCGGATCTCTATATCCCGGAAAAAAGTACATTATATGGAAAATTCGTTATATAGAGGTTCATCTTTTAATACACTTTATAAACCACATAAAACAAATTTTAAACACTATATACTAAAAAAAGTAATTATTCACGCCTTTTTTAAAAAATTAATATACCATAAAATCCGGCGTATAACGCGCACTTTGAACTCAAAAAATAAGATCGAAGTTTACGGGTGCGCGTTATACGCCGGGTATAAAAAAATGAGAGCTTTAAAAATAGAAAATAAGATGAGCATATATATATCAAAAAATTAAGACTTGTACATAGAACGTAATACTATTTATTTAAAATAAATGACATTTCTAAGGAACTCAGAGTATATCCTAGAAGTATATTATTTTTTCATAACTTGTGTGTGTGTGGGGATAGTATCTCGAAAAAATGATTTCAAAACAGTATATTTTCACACGTACATTTTAGGTTCCTTTGTAAAAAAGGGGGTGCGCGCTATGCGGCGAATATACCTAAAAATCAAAAAACGTAGCTTGAAAGTATGGGTGCGCGTTATACGCTTGGATTTTACGGTTCCTTTATTTTACCCATCAAAAAAGAAAGAAAAAATGCAAGGAAAACAAGAAAAAAGAATGTCGGAGAATTCCCTGCATTTTCAATATTAAGAAAATAATTTTATACTAAAATTAATGAATTTTGAAGAGATTTTATAATTTCAAGCATACAAGTAACATTACATACATTATTTTATTCTTAGAAGACGGGGACACGAGACAACTCCACTGAGGGTGAAAGAGGATATCGAAGATGTTTCTAGTGAACTGGGCAATGGGGGTTAATAGTTACACTTCTTGTGGATAAAACGTCCAGAACTCTACTGCTCTCGGCGAGTTAGAATCTAATAAAACCAGTTCAAGATTTATGACCACCATAAAATGTGTTAAAGAGTAACATGAAAAATATTTTCATAAATACTTAAAAAAAGGGAGAACAAAAATTGAATCACAAAAGAAAAAGTTCGTTATACAGAAAATGCACTTCGCTATAGAGAGGTTATGTTACGAAGAAAATCGTGAAATGTTTAAGGATCCACAGGAAAAAGTTCACTATATAGAAAAATTCGCAAGATAGAGGTTCGTTATATAGAGGTTCGACTGTATTTAAAAAACAGCAGCATTTCAACTAGGTGGATATTTAGTGACCATAAGACTCGAACTTATGACTTGACAGGAACAAAGCCGTCAACCAGCCTTTATTGAACTCTCCATAAGGTATATCGCTAACGGATAAATCTAAGAATATGAAAATTTTGCTTATAGGCTGTAAAATAGATTTAAAAATATACATAAATATATCAGATATAGATTGTGAGTCCTTGTATAGTAGCTTGTTTGTAGAATCGATAAGTTTCGCTTTTCTTTGTTTCAGTTCTTTTTCATAGAAAGTATTCAAATCGATGAATTTTTCAAATAAAAGACAGAAAGTAAACAGTATGTATAAACCCAACTTTTTCCAAAAACGTATTTATAAGAAAGTTTATCTATAAATTCATTTTGTGAAAGTAGAAGTGCTTTATAAGTATACACAGAACAGTATATCGCCTTTGGGAATTCGAAATAAAATTAGTTTTATTGAAAGTTTTTGAGAAAAATTATAGTTGGGGGGTAAAAGTTTTCAGCAGATGTAGAATTTTTTTCGGAAGAAGATTGATATAGATCAAATGTTTTAAAATTGAAGATTACGTTATACATGTATATAAATAAGATATAATCTACATTAAACCAGTTATTTAATTTGAGTTATATATTAATTAATTTGATGGTTTACCTCCCTTTAACTTAAAATCTTTGTCTAGACAAGTTTGTAGTAATTATTTCATTTTCATACAACTACGTATATTGGATATATTTGCGCGTATCCAAATGAAATATATAAGTCTTGAGAAATTTAAGTAATCCAGTATTTTAATTAATTTCATTACCATTTCCCTCGGGCATTGGAAATGGAATAATTTAAACTATTAGGAATGGAATCAATATTAACGGTCAGATGCAGTTTCCACATCTATTTCTTACAGTTAATACAGGAATATAAACTAATTAGTTATTTATCTCATTTAAACACTTGTACTATTTAAAACAAAATGCTCCTATTGATGTATAAGGTTATTCGGGAGAAGATACCAGTTTGTTAATAGTACTTTTAAGCGTCGATAGATGGCAAATTTGAGCCACTTGTGTGAAGAGTCTGGCGCTACGTTGAGTGTGCCTCTTGGAATTTATCTGAATTAATCGGACTTAATTCTCGATCTTTTAAACATTTAAAGTGGTGAGTACAACTTTTATAACACATTCCGTTCCTCATATTTAAAATCTATAAACGTACTTGTTTTTTTTAATAAGATATTAGCAGTATAAGTGAGTTGCGCATAATGTTACACATACAATGCATGTAGAAACGGACATAACACTGCAGCAATAAGGAAATAAACTCTGTGCCATCTGTCCCTATACATGGGAGAAGATGCCACATGGTTCAGAGATAAATGAAATAAACTAATTTTTTTTTCATTTTATAACACTGTATATTATTGTATAAAAAAACTACAATTAATAAATAGGCTGTGATGATGACACAGGGGATCTCCATAGGACGAGGATGTGCAGGGCTCAAGTCGACTACTAGTTCAGCCTGCTGTAGACGGTTCTGCAGGAAAACTCGTTTTTAGAAATTAATTATGAAAGAATTTATAAATTCTTTTTCGTTTTTCTATAGTTATTGTTATTTCCCATTTAATTTGGTAATGTTTATCTTTTTTTTTATTTTATTTACTGTGGTGTTGCATCTTATTCCATGACTGGTGGCATCTTCCCCTTTATATGCCACAATTAAATGAATTTATTTAACATTAAATTTTTCTTATTTATTTTCATACTAAGGAGAGAATTAACTTGTATACATAATCAGTTAAATATTGAAAAATAAGGTGTATTTTTCATTTCCTACTATTAACTCACACTCACTACATATTTATTTATTTTGATGGAATTTTCAATCGTTAATAAAATACATTTTAAAGAGCTCCATTGAGCTGAAATTTTATATACATAATTATTTTGGATGACAATACAATAATTTAATTACAATTAATAAAAATTAATTGATTAAAACGAATTATTTAAAGAATTACAAATACAGCCACGTTGGCGACTTAGCGACCCTTTTGGCGACTTGTGTCAAAACTTGAAAAGGTCTTTTTTTCACGTTCCAGATGAACTGAAATTTTATACACATGATTGTTTTGGATGTCAATCCGATACTTTAATGATAATTAATAAAAATTAATTACCACTTAATGTTGTGATTCTGTCATATGTATGTACATATTTATATTAATTGTAACTATTTAATAAAAAGCAATTAAAATAAAAAATTTCTTTGTTGATCTAAGTAGAAATTGATTTAATTTTTTTTTTTTATATTACTTGTTTTTTTATTTTTTTTTTATTTATTTAACTTGTAAATTTTTTATTTAGAGACAAAATGCTTCCTGGTTTGTTACGCAATCGTCGAAAGAATGGAATAAACACAGAGGTTCATTGGTTGCCTATCTCGTAGAGGGAAGAAGATATCTAACGTTTCAAGTAAACTTTAAATTTTTAAAAAAAATAAGAAGCAGAAAGAAATGAAGTGAGTTAATCGTGCTTGTAAAGCATACATTTGCCTAAACAAGGAAGAAGAAAAGGAAGCAGAATCTCATTCCAGTCCCGGATCGATGACTCGCAGAGAATCTGATTTATTCAGTGTTCCTTTAGGGAAATCTTATTGGCTGGCATGGAAAAAATTAATTGGTTCACTCCAGAAAATATCGCTCTTTCTCATGAATAGATTTCCAATAATCCAGTTGCTTTTCTATTCATCTTTTAAAATGAATAACGAAAATACAAAGCACACTTTTCTAAAACAATTGCTCCCAAATAAAGTGAACATACTTCTGTGTTTAATGTAAAATTTCCTTCTAAAATGAGTGAATCAGTGAAAGGAAAAAATATATGTTTCTGAGAGATTTGGGAAATGCTCGGTTGGAGGCAATTTGTTAAATTTCAATGGGTTCTAATTGAGGAAACTTTTGATTGAAATTTGAATTGTAAATTAGGTTGAAAATAGGTATTGAGATATTGATATAAAATTCATTAAATTTTTTGTCTGTATTTTTATATAAATAGGATTTAAAACCTTTTTTTCCCTAAATGTTAAAGGACATTTTGTAAGAAATTTTATGAATTATGAATTTTCAGTGACTTCAAAGAAACTTTGGTAATGAAAGATAATTTAAATCAGAAGTATATTTAGTAGTCTTAAATCAATTAATTGCTTAGATGTTTATGCAAGTACAAGCAAATTTTTTTCAATGCATAATTCAAAGGTAAAAAGAATAGAAAAGGAAGTTTTAGATTGTTTTAATCATTTTTT
>BMAV01027119.1:180997-208499 GCA_019973955.1 Trichonephila inaurata madagascariensis | reverse complement strand
CTACTTTTGCTCAGAACGATCTTTGTTTTAAAAAATAAACTATTAGAAAAATATTTAACAATAGGACAGAAAATAGACTTTCTATCTAGCGAAGAGATTGTTATTAACTTTCTAGGAGAGGTGGGATATATATATGCTAATAATGTTCAACATCGAGAATTTGAAAAGTTTCCACTTCATTTCCTTGAAAGGGCTGCTTTAGCCCAGTGGTCAAGGTATCGGATCATGGCAGGCACACATGTCATGAGGTCGAGCCCAGTACCACTAAGGACCCGCCGTGTAGGGCAGCGATGCACGTTAAATCTGTCGAGAGGTGAAACGTCCTCCCGTTTGTATGGTGTGGTAGTTAGGAGAGGGGGTGCCAGCTCAGATGTCGTCCACGTCACTTGACCATGGTTCTAAATTACGTGGTCCGTCGCCAAAAGCCCTCGTGTAGCTGAACAGTGCGACGTTAATATTCACTCACTCACTCAGTTTCTTGAAAAAATTAAGGTGACCAAGCGTCCTCCTTTAGGGGAGGACAGTCCTTCTCTTATAAGTTCTGTCCTTCCTCTAAGAGTGTCCTACTTGTTCTCCTTTACAATATTTTAAAACTAATCTGTTAATCTCTGTATTCAGAGATGTCAGTCTGAACTGTTATGCGTCATGTGCAGGTACAGAATGAATTATCAGGGATACTAATGTGTTTTGTACATAATCATGCATCTGTTTTCCACAAAACGATTCAAAAGATTGATGGTGAAAATATTTCAGCAACAGAAGTTAATCTTATTTTGAGCAATTGTGTCCAATAAAAATCACGATTTGAAGAAAAGTGTATTCATTTAATAATAAAAATAAAATTTCCAAACTTCAAAGAATCAAATCCGGGCATAATGAAAAAGTTTACAAAAGAAGTGCAGAATTTTTAGCAAACGTGTTTCGAATATGTCGAAGAATGGCCTGGAACAAATATCACAGGAAATAAAAATTTTTCAATAGTGTTTTTTTATTCCAACGCAAGTAAATTGGACAAATATAAAAAACTGTTTTGTGAGCTTTTATTGAGAAAAAGAAATGCCTGATATTAAAATCGATAAAAATTGTCTCTTTGAAAAAATTAGAAGACTAAATGTATATTTAAATTCTGATAATTTAGAATAATGGGGAAATCAGCATGTGTTAAATTTGAAAACGATGGGTGGAAATATTTAACCATTTAAAAAATGACAACATTCGGTATGGAAATATAGTTACCCTTCTTGAATTTTCGTTGTGTTGTCTTGAAACTAATGCAGCGGTTGAAAGAGTTTTTTTTTTAATTGGTAATGATTTTTGGATAAGTGAGAAATCAAGATTGAATGTGTTGATATTTTAGCTTTAGAACTTACCTTAAAGTTCAGTGTGAAAGATATTTTTTATTCCTAAATTTCCGTTAAAAAAAAGTCAAAAAAAAAAAATCGTTTAGTGGAAAATTACTCATTTAAGAAGACACAGTACGATTCAATTGACAATAATCGGCGAAGAAAAATAAAATCTAATATTTTAACATAAATCATTTTTTATATACTTTTCTACAAACTCACAAAATTTGAAAACTCTATGTTTAAAAAGCGTAGACTTGAGATAACTTTTAAGTTTGTTTTTATTCACATCCCAATGGCAAATCAAAACTTTAAACTGACTTATCTTAGAAAGATAAAATAACAAATTTGTCTTCATTTTAAATGCTAAGACTTTTTTTTCTATTACGCCTAGTACTTGGAAATTTTTTTCACTTGTTGCTAATAGTACGTGGAACAAAAGTTGATGTGCATTTTTCAATCAAAGCCATACTTATTATTTTAAAAAATAATTGAACTTTAGAATTTACACATTTTTTAAGGAATTTTCAATAAGCATCCATAAAAGAAGTATGGTACAAATACCAATCATGTTATCGTAAAACCCATACCAGCTTTTGTTAAACATAGTTTTCTTAATTGTAAATCAAATTTCATACATGTACGTCAATTTTTGTAGGAGGAGTAGCATTTTAAAATCACTTCATAAGTTTCCAGTTTTCTCTTAAAAAATTAAATTGTTAGCTTTTTATATGAAATTTTAAACACAAAATCTGTTTTACATCATACATACACATAGGAGGAGACAAAAAAATATGAAAATCATTAAATTAATAAATTTTGTGTAAATCGTACCATGTCCCCTTCAGAAAATAATTAAAAGTGATGTAAGCATAATCAGTGTATATTTGTCTGAATTAATAAAACGGTTCATATATTTAAGTTGAAATTTTTTCTAAAACTTTTCGTCCTCCTTTTCATTGCAAAAACATTGGTCACCTATGCTATTTATGTAAAGTGTTGATCCAAAATAGCTCTGTATTGAATAAGAAGTTAATTTCCATAATCTCTTCAAATGAATATAATAGATATTTTACGCGTGCGCGAGTGGGTATTCCATCCATTTTCTGTATATGTGTCAAAGTTACATACAGTCAGACCCCGATTTAACGAATTCATCTGGACCGAACATTTTTCTCATTAATTCTGAGTTATTCGTTACATCGAGGTCCAAACAAAATACAAATTTTTTGTACTGACTTTTTGGAAGTTCTATATAAAATGCCTTTAAGGCCTTTACGTTCGGAACCGTGATTTTGCAAAAGCGTATAAATGTATAATACTTATGATATTTAGTGTCACTTAGATTAGAAAATGTATATAAAACTGTTTTAAGAATAGTATTACAATAAAAATTATTCAAGTACAATATTTTGACAAAAAATTAACATAGAATGACCCATTTTCAAAATACTCTCCTTCTGTGAAAAATGCTTCTATTTTAATAATATTTTGCCTGTATATAACTCAGACCTCTGTACAGAGGCTCAACTAAAATTTTTGAAATATATAACTTAGAAGTAGGTTAATCCATGTTTTGCGACAACAGAGGGGAGAAATTTTAAGAAAAAAACGCCGATAATTATTTCAATGGGTTGTAACTCTAAAAATAATGTGAATTTTTCAAAAATCATAGTTGAGCCTGTGTACAGAGGTCTGAGCTATATACAGGCAAAATATTATTATAATAGATGCATTTTTCACAATAGGAGAACATTTTGAAAAAAGGTTATTTTAAGTTAATTTTTTGTCGACAGATTGTATTTAAAGATATTTTTTTTTGTCAAAATGCCCTTAAAACAATTTTATACATATATTCTAATCTAAGTGACACTAAATATCATGAAAATTATCCCTTTATGCGCTTTTTTAAAATCACGGTTCCGAACGTAGTCGGATACCTTAAATGCACATTCAAATGGTCAAATGAATAACAAAATGAACGGTACCGAACTATTTGTTAACAATATGATGATAAAAGAAATATCTCATTATTTTCCCAAACTTAATAAATGTTTTGTTTTTCAAAAAATTTGAAAATCTTGTATTAAATTTCTTTTAAGTTCTTGTAAATGTTTTTGTTTCATTTTGAGGGAAAAAATATGTTACTGGGCTATCCTGATTTATTATTGTAATAATATTAAAAGAGAAATATTTGCATATTATTCATTCGCAATAGAATCTTGCTGTTGTTCATACATTTCGCTTTGCCAATCTGTAAATCTGGTGCATATCTGCCAGCTCTGTGCTCGTAAAACTTTCCATACTCATCTGCTGCCGATGAAAACACAAATATCTGCGGTAATACAGGTCTGTTTTCTCCGATGCTCTTGTGAACAATGCCACTTAACGCCGAACGAAGACTTTTCCGTCCATGGGTTGCTATACAATTCTGAATTCTTGTGATTTCCCCTAATTCCCCTTAAAGTTTGTCGTAATAATTCTGGGACACCCTGTATAATAGAAATTTTAAGAAATAATACAAGAACGTCAATTGCTGTTTCTTCGATATAAAAAAAAATTCGTTTTTCAGTAATTCTCATACTGAATTCCTCATTAATTTTCAAATAAACCACGAGATAACACAGATAATTAGTTATAACATTCTGCATGTAAATTCCCATTATTTTTTATTACCCAAACGAGACATTAATACTTTTTAAAAAAAATTTATAAGCTGTTTCAAATATATACATTTTAAATGAAATATTACAGCAAGCCCAGTCCAACCATTTTGACATATTCCTATAAAATGGGGAACGCTTTGTCTACAACAAAGCATTCAATTTGTTCGTGGCAGCTGGAATAGATGTGGATGTGTTATATCTTCATATTCCAAATAAAATAACAAAACGTGTTCACCATTGACCAAAAATATCCTGATATTTTGAAGGAAAGTGTTTTTTTTTTTTTTTTTAAATTCTAATTTGAGAGGATAACCTTTAGCCAAATGCTACATCGGTTATTTTTATTCGTTTTGAACTGAATTTAATGTTCTCAGTCTACTAAGAATTGAAAAAAAAAAACGGATTGAAATTCTGAAAAGAAAATACACACATGTCACTTTTAGATTTTAGAAATGTCTATGGAGAGTCTTTTTAATAGAAGTTATTTCATTCTTACGTTGCATTAATTTGTTATTAAATTTTAAGCAGACTTTTTTTATTAATGCAGCTGATACAGAGGTTATTCTTTATAAATTATTTTAATTTATATGTGAGTGTAATATATTGAAATAAGTTTTTTTCCCTTCATGTAGTTATAGAAAATGGGTACCAACGTGTTGTCGCAACCGTATGAACGATATTATATGAAACGAGGCACATGGTTGCCAATTTAAAACGTATGGCCCATGCGAAATCGAGGTTGCCAACTTCACGAATTATCTTAAACGTTAGCATTATTGAGTCAAGTTCAAAAGATGTCCTCACAACTACTGATATATCGATTAATAAATGTATTTTTCTTTCACAAAATTATTATTTTATTTTATTCACATTTTATTAAATTAATTTTACGTAAATTAAAATTGCTGTAACAAAATATAGAATTACATATTCGAACTGGTTGAATTTTTTTTTTTTAGAAACGGTTAAAAAAACCAGCTCGTATTTCAAATACCTAGATTCAGGAATCATTTGATTTATAGCCTAATTATTTTTACATTTCGTATATTTTTGGTAATTTTTCTCCATTAAATAAATTTTATTCTAGAAATATAATACTTCACTCTTTTTCCTTAATTCGTATTTTGTTTTCTTGTGGATTTTTTCCTATTATATTTTAATTTATATAATTATTTTTTGGTTTTTTTTTCTTCATTATTAATTTTTTAAATTATTTTAAGTCTCTAAAATGTTATTTGAAATTCCATTCATTAAATCAGTTACTTTTACTGCTTCAACGTTCTTAAAATGGCATTAAATTTATCGTTTGGTTAATTTAGCTTTCAGGTTGCGGGGAAGGTGATCGTAGAAGCAAAACGAATTGAGAATGAAAAGCAAGTAAAATAATATTTAATTATTTATTTCTGTGTAAAATATAATGAAATAAATCTATAATCATGTGATATAAAATTACGATGCGTTTTTTTTCCCACACAAGGACAATACAGGTATTAGAATCATATTTCTAACTGAAAATTAATGATCGATATCAATTGAAATTGTGGACATTTGTAAGCAATAAATTATAGTGATTAAGTAGAAATTAATTCGATAATTTTTCTGAATTTGTTCGCAAATATTTGTGTGGTTTATGCTTTACTTTTTCATCATTTTTTAAAACATTTATTTAAGAATTGTTTTTCAAGTGCCGCTTAAGAGACTAGCTATAGTCACTGCTTTAAAACGCTCTACAGATTATCACATATTTTCAATTTCTACATCACAACAAAAAGGAAAATGCGTAGAAGATCTTTATTTTCAAAGAACAATTGTTTAACTACATTAAAGGAAAACAATTCCAACAATTCTAGATGGTTCATGTTTATTGCTAATATTTTTCCACGAATTTATTATAAGTAAATTATATCTGCTTTATTCACAAAGCGACAAATCATATCTACAAACTCATGAAGAATAAATTAGAAAAAGAAATAGAGAATACTAATGATTTGTTCGAACATTCTTCTAACAACATTTTCCCTTCTAGAAACTCATATAAACCTAATAAAAATGTAATGGAGGAAATTTCAGTTATTAAACATAATGATTAGATAAATTTAATACCAATAGTAAGAAATGCCAATTAATTACGGCATTACGAGAAAAAATGAAAAATTCTATCTCTGATTATATCTCTACATAAAAAGAAAAACACAACATAACTACCCTAGTCAAGTTATTTCAAAAGATAGCTCTTTTAGTTAAGATCCCTACATAGAACAACACTTACTACTTTTCTCTACAAAACAATTATTGTCAATTTTTAAATTCATTAAGGTACGCTCTGAACCTTGATTTTGCAAAAGCGCATAAATGAAAACTTTTTTTTTTCTCTCAATATTCCTACTATCTCACACTCTCTATAGCTTTATTTATTTATCTTGGTGGAACTTTCAATCGTTAAAAAAATACATTTTAAAGCGCTCAATTCAGCTGAAATTTTATACACGTGTTATTTAGGATGACAATACAATAATTTAATTATAATTAATAAAAATTAATTGATTAAAACTAATTATTTAAAGAATTACAAATACAGCCACGTTGGCATCATTTTTGGCGACTTGTGTCAAAACTTGAAAAGGTTTTTTCTCACATTTTAAAGCATTTATTTGAACCGAAATTTTATATGCACGATTGTTTTGGATGACAATACGATACTTTAATGAAATTTAATAAAAATTAAGTACCACTTATAATGCTGTGATTCTGTCCTATGTATATACATATTTATATTAATTGTAACTATTTAATAAAAAGTAGCTAAAATAAAATTTTTCTTTGTTGATCTTAGTAGGAATTGACTTAAAATTTTTTTTTATATTACTTGTTTGATATTTAGTGTCACTTGAATTAGAACATACATATAAAGTTGTTTTAAAAATTCTATTACCAAAAAAGAATTATTTAGATGCAATTTTTTGGCAAAAATGAAGAAAGAATGACAAATTTCTTGAACATTCTGAGAAGGAAAATTATGAAAAATGCCTTTATGAAATTGTGAAAATATTTTACCTATTTGGAAAAATATTAATTTTATAGCAGCATTTTCCATAAAACGAGAATGTTTTGAAAATAAGTGGTTCCTCTTTCGCTTTTTGCAAAAAAAAAAAAAAAAAAAAAAAAAAGTAACATTTTTTTTTTTTTTAAAAAAAAAAAAAAAAAAAAATACATTTAAATAGTTTTTTTACTGGAATAATACACTTAAAACAATTTTATATGTATTTTCTCTCTAGTTTAACTGGCACTAAATATATAAAAGAAAAACTATTAATTTTTACGCTTTTGTAAGGTCATGGTTCCGATAGTAGTCAGTAACCTTAGCAAAGTTTTAACGTTACACTAACTCTGAAGTTGCTTTTACAACATCAAATTATGAGCTCATTAGAATGTGAGAAATTTATTAATTTGTAAAGAATTGATCATAATGGTTTTAATCAAAATTTTTGGTTAGTTATATGTAAGCAGTTGCTAGTTGTGTTATAAGAGAACATGAAGTAATCTATAACAAAACATATTTTGAATAACTCAATTGCAAATAATAATAATAATAATAATATAGTATTTTTTGTAATTTAGGGGGGGGGATTTTATGATTTTTGACTTCAATTTTTGTTTAATTATGCTGATAATGAAAAACTAATGTATTATTATAAACTTCAGATTTTAATTCATATATTTTAACACTGTAGTAATTTATAAACTTAACAATTCTTATATTAATGTGTAAAAGGATTCAAAAAAATTTTTTATGGAAATATCACGTGTTAAATATTGTTTCTATTGCATTGAGAAAAAGTCAAATTTTAATGAAGATCTTTATTTAATTAGATCCATTTTATTCACAGTTTTTAATTTTGAGCAAGTTAATTCTAATATACGAGTACTTTGGATGAATTTTTTTCTAAATATTTATTATAATAATTATTAATGTTTAAATTACTTTTAAAATTTTATTAGTTAATGCATGCATTTTGTTTTTATAAATGTATTTTCTTCTGATGATGGTTATAGTTTTTTCTAACGGATGTGTATTGCACAAAGAATTAAAATAACCCCTCCAAATTGAGAACTTTTTCATTGAATATAATTAATTATACTGTATATGATAGTTATCAAACAAATCGAATATTTGCAATCGGGATTGCGTCAGATTTTTTGGAATCACTGAGATATGCAGGAAAAATGTGTTTGGCGAAATCACAAAAGTTCCTAATTCCAAGAATATTTATTATGAAAATAAAATAATGCATTAGTTTTACTCAAAAAATAGGTGTGAGAGAACGTATAATACATTGTTACGAAGATCGGGATTCGAGGATATTATGCTATCAGTCACAAAGAGCAAGATAGTTCTTCAAGAGCGATGTGGAAATTTATTGTCGAAAAACAATCGTTGAAATAAAGGATAAAGTACTCAAATTTACTAAATAAATCTGTTAAGGCAACTGACTCATCTCCGGCTTATCATGATTCGAGCCTGGTGCCGCTCAGGACCCAATGTGCAGAAGGGACTTATCTACGTTAAATATGTCGAACCTCAAACTTTCTACCAATGGGGTTGTGTGGGCTCCAGCTCAGGTGACGTCCTCGTCACTATACCATGTTTTAAGGTAATGGATGGCGCTGTTTCAACAGCGGCGTTGTGTAACTGTAACCCTGGGAAGACGGGGGAGTGTAAGTGGAGCGTTAGAGAGTTTGAGTGGATTGGCTGAGGTGTTGTGAATTGTGGGAGTTGGGTAGTATAGGGTGTGAGATTTTAGTTTGTAATGTATAAAGTGTGATATTTTAGTTTGTAATGTGAATAAGGTGTGAGTAGAAGTTTGTAAATAAAATTATTTGTAATTTGAGAGAGGCAGATTTATTTGTAGATAGCGTAATCAGTACAAAATCTCATTAGGTCTTCACACCATCTTCGGTGCTCAGACACAGATATCGGTGTCTAAAGTACAAGAATGTTCAAAGATTATTCGCAAGCAAACGCTCATTCTATTCAACAGCCGAAGTTGTGACGGGTTCACGCGTCTTTTCTGCAACATAACCTCTGAGTTCTTTGACGGCCAAGATTAATGGCAAATCTTTTCCAACCCAAATCCAAGAAGTGAAATGCAACTATGAAATGCAAATAAGATAGCTTTTAAAATTAACAGAAGTTTCAGTAAGCAGGATGGCAATTTAGGGAAAGTTATGTTTAGAAGAAATACGAGTGTGAATTGACGGCCTATCGTAAAGTTACCGAGATAATCAGCCATTGATACAAGGTGCATACCATTGCACGCGCGCCCAGGTGCTTCGTACCGTGATAGAACCTTAGCTTGAATTAAGGTAGGACTGATTATTTGATATTAGGACTTGTAATATTATCAGAATTGAAAGTAGGTGGATAATATAATTATTTAGATAAGTGGTCTAAGTTACGCTATCCAGTTTAACTATTGCTGTGTGTTTGGTTTATTAGATTCTCATTTATTGAAATGTATCTAAATTATTAGAGATTTAAGTTATATTCTTAATAAAGTCATATTAAGAATTTTAAAATGTCTATTCAATTTGACAATTCCACACCTCTAATTCAAGCTGACAATCAAAGATATGGTCACCAAAGAACGACCATATCACAAAGTAATCACTAATTGCTGGTCGACTCTTCACGGTCAAATCAATACTATTCTTGAACGGTCCAAGCAAGACTAACTCATCTTCGGTGAACGACTCCTTATTTATAGGCTAACTTGGCTCTATCGCCAAGATTTCACCAAGTTTTCATTGAATTGCCATTATAACGTAAGGAACGGCGTTGCTTGCGAATATTATAACTGAAACACAAAATAAATATAACATAGAGTAGGGGTGGCGAACCTTTTTGGATCAACGTGCCATTTTTTCTTTAAGAAATGTTTAGTGAGGTATAGACGTGCCGCCAAATAATTTTGACTTGTGATTATTGAGAAAATAATAAAACTAAATACTAACAACTCAAAACTCTTTATTTACAACGAAAAAATAAATTTTGTACTGTATAGTAGCAAATGTTTTAGTTATACGTGTAATTCAAATTAAAGAAACATTAGTGTGACTTCTGTTGCGGCAGATTATATGACAAATAACCTGTATTAGAGGATAGAAGATGTTACTTTTAGCAGAATGCAAGTTGAATTAGAGTCATCTGCCAAACGGTTTCTAAATGAGTCTTTAATGTTATTTATCTCTGAAAATAATGACTCGCAGGCATAGGTAGATAAAAATATGATTAAAATAGCATGATACACAGTTTCTTCAAACAGCTAAATGTATCTGGAATCGAATTCCATGTTTCCAAAATTTCATCACTCATTTTTACTTATATTGCTTTTTAATATTTCTATTTCAATCAATTCCACAACTTTCTCCTTTTTTCAACAAATTTTTTAATCCATATTGGACTAGACTGGAAATCAATCAGTTGCTTAAATGAGTTAAATCTGGTTAATCTGGTTCTTCTGGTTAATCAGTTAAATCTGGACGAATTCAGTTTATTAAATGAAGTCACATCAGGGTACATAAAATCTTGAGCGTTTCCAATAATTCTTTGAACTGAGAAAATCTGGCTGAAACCTGTGACCTATCACTCGCGTTTGTTCGTAATCATATTGAACTTTGTTATTTTGAATTAAAATGCAAACCGTTTTGATCGGTGGCGTGCCCAAAATATTGTGTCGCGTGCCGTCAATAAGCACGCGTGCCACTGGTTCGCCATCCCTGACATAGAGTAATATAAACGTATTACACATCCAGATATAAATTATTGACACTAATTTAAACATTCATTACATAAAATTCGTTACAATATAATTTAAGAAAATAAAATTAACTTATATTCGATTTTCCTCATTTATCAATTAACAGATAGCATATAATTAATAGCAGGTTTATTAATAACAATACGCATAGATGTTAACCAGAGAAAGCATCTTGAAAATAGTAACTGGTATCTATATCTATCTCTAGATATATTTCAGGAAATAATTATTTCAATAAACATGTTCTGTATTAATATAAAGCTGTTTAAAGATCTAATAAATGCCCATGCGATTGCGGGGAGAAACTCTGGAACAATGTACCAAAAATAATATTAGCTTTGTTATCTATAAATCTGCTTCCAAACGTGAATGCACGTTCGACAATAGCGAATTAAATATTATGCAAGCACGTTCGCGCATTGCGATTTTCGACTGAGCAAGCGAGCTTTAATTGCTTCTAACTTTGAGCACCTTACATGTTTAACCCTACTTTTCATATGTTTATTCATCTGGAAACTTAAAATTGTACTGTGAATATTAATAGAATATTCATAGCTGTAAATATAAGTAAATTATTCAGAACTTTAAATGTCTGCGAAATATTCTCATTGATAAATATCTCTTAAAATGTATTTACGTATAAATGGTCGTATTAATAAATGTTTAACTAACTTTTCTTAGTTTTTAAGAAGCAAAGATTACCTATACATATATATGTATAAAATAGTAATGCAAATCAAATAAATTCCCCCTAGTGTTATTTATTATTTATCTCTATGTCTAGAAAAAGACAGAAGAAGTAATTTATGGTTATTCATATAAGTTTGCTTTAAATTATTTTATTTCACACACATAAAAATAAATAAGAGCTTATGTATTGTGTTGCTAGCCTTTTCTGCAATTTAACCTCTTCGTACTTTCCCCCTGTTTCATCCGGGTTCTTTTTAGGGGGCTAATCCCATATTGTTACGAATAGCCTGAAATGAAAACCAACTGTATCTTTACTCAAGTAAAATAATGTTCATAGAAGATGCAAAAACTTAGAATTTCAGGTCTTAAAAAAAAAGACGTAACATTTAAGGAATAATCAAAAAGAAGGTTTTATAAGTATAAATATTATTTAAAATTATGATTCTAAAATAATAATAATAATTCTTTAAGATAAATTATCCTTAATTGAAAACATTTTGTAAACATGAAATTTGTAATGATTGTAAAATTCTTATAAATGTGTACCATCCAGAAATAAAGATTATTCAATTCGCCTAAACATTATATTAAATAGCAAAATTAGAATTCGATTGAGGCTACAAAATAGCCTAGTACTCATATATTGACATCTATTTTACGAAATATATTTAGAAATACGTACGGAAAAAAGCTTTTTTTAAGTATTACACATGACGTCAAAATTGATGTGACGCTAAAGAGAAGATATATGGAATTTATTTTATTCCGGGAAATAAAAGACTGATTCAAATAAAAATGTGTTGTGAAGAATGCATACTGTGAAATAAAAAAAAAGAAGATGAAGTATTTTTCTTTTGGAGAAGTATTCCGAGTTTGAATCCTATTCATAAAAATTGAATAGAGACAAAAGTAATACAATAATATATATAATTCAATTGAAAAAACAAAAATTTACTCTTCAAATGAATACTAAAGATTTATGATTCAATTACTCCATTAAATAAAGTTTGTAATTTTACTTTTGAAGGGGGTAACCATATAAATCCATCACAGATAAAATGGAGCCAGTGAATTATATTTAGAAGGATTTTCTTCGACCTTCTTCTAGTGAGCCCTATTTCTGTTCACAAAGAAAGACAATCTATACGATCATTACTAGGTCTAATGATAATTCCAGGCAAGACGAAAAGTAAAAAACAAAAATTATAACATAACATAGGGTACAAGGAACTGTGGCTTCTTGATCATCAAATTAATCATCTGAATGAATTGATTGCTTTAAAAAAAAACTCTTTATTTTTATTTATGTGTGTGTTATTATTTTTCAGTAAAATTGTTATTCATTTAAATACAAAAACGGAAATATATAAGACATCGATATATTTTTTTTCTCGATTTTCTACGAATGTCAAATCTACCTTAACAGTTATTAGTCCTCATGTGCTGACATTTTAAAATGGAAAGATAATACCTTCTCTTGTCGAATTCCATAGTATTCTATTAAAAAATCAATGTATACTTAAGGAACAAAACTTATAGATGTATTTAAAAAGATTATGCAGAGTACAGTGAAAATCGTTTAACACGAAACTGAAGGGACTGAATTATATTTTCGTGTTAAAGGATATTGCGAAAAAAAACATATCTTCAACAAAAATTAAGTTTATTAGAATACATTTTATTTACATATATATGTATATATTGTATTTAATAAAACTCAATGCAACAAAAACATTCACAGGAACTTACAGAAATTAATTACAGCATTTTCTCGAATTTTTTGAAGAAAAAAATATTTATTGAGCATTTTTGGTAAATATAATCTGATATTCTTCTTTGCATTGTCTTTTTTAGTATCAAATTGTCAATAAAGTTTTCGATGTCGTCCATTTTGGTATTCATTTCACCATTGGAATGTGCTTCAAAGTAATTTCGTATACTTTTCATGATGTTCCTCATTTCAGATGACATGGGAAACGGAATTGAATGATTCGCTTCATTTTTGTCGTCGGAATCTGCATCAGTGATATTTTTTGAGCTTTCGACAAACTCCAAAAAGTCTTTGTCTGCCATGATTAAGGTTGTACACGCATTATCATCTACTTCTACGAATTCTTCCGATGATACAATAGGACAGTCCAATAATACAGAAACTTTTTCAAACATTTCTTTTAGTGTCGGCTCATTCTCCAAAAGGGAAATCTTTTCGTGTGAAGTGATTTTCATTACGCGCTAAGCGAAAAAAATGCATTAAAATACATAGTAGTTTGGCCGGACCGATGTATTATATTATTTCGTGTTAACCGGATGTTTTGTCTTAAACATTTTCACGTTAAACGTATTCCCCTGTATATGTACTAACACACAAGGATTTATCTAGAATTTGCCATCAGCTCTTGGGTTAATTTTAGTTGCAACTTGCATCACTTTTATTAATTATTACCTCCAGCTAGTACAGAATTACTTTTGTTACATTTCTCGCGTGAAGTTTGTAACGATTGGTGTAAGTTAAAATAATTATATTGTCCATCAAGTGGAAATTTGACTTTTCCAGCCTTGATCGCATTGAAATATGTACAAAATAGGTGGTAATAATTAAATTATAAAAATTTTACAAAGATAATTTTTTCTTCGTGTAAATCGTATTATGTTCACAAATAATATTACTAAATGTTCATTTATTTAATATTGTTTGCTTTTGTAAATATTTCAAAATCAAATTAAAATAAAAGTATTTGCTGTAAAAGATAAAATTAAATTTATTTTAAGGTATCCGACTACGTTCAGAACCTTGATTTTGCACAGAAGCGTATAAATGGATAATATTTATGATATTTAGTGTCACTTAGATTAGAAAACGTATATAAAATTATTTTAAGAATATTATTACAATAAAAAATTATTTAAGTGCAATATTTTGACAAAAATGAACATAGAATGACAAATTTTAAAAACATTCTCCTTTTATGAAAAATGCATCTATTATACTAATATTTTACCTGTATATAGCTCAGACCTCTGTACAGAGGCTGAACAAGAATTTTTGAAATATATAACTTAGAAGTGCATTTAGCCGCATTTTATTACAACAGAGGAGAGAGATTTTAAGAAAAAAACGCCAATAATTATTTCAATGGGTAGTAACTCTGAAAATAATGAGAATTTTTCAAAACTCCTAGTTCAGACTCTCTGGAGAAGTCTTTACTTTATATAAGCAAAATATTATAATTATAGAAGCATTTTTTTATAAAAGGAGAATATTTTGAAAAAAGGTTATTCTAAGTTAAATTTTGCAAAAATATTGTATTTAAATAATTTTTTTGTCATAATGTCTTTAAAGCAATTTCATTCATGTATTCTAATCTAAGTGACACTAAATGTCACGAAAACTATCCATTTATGCTCTTTTTTAAAATCACGATTCCGAACGTAGTCGGATACCTTAAAGTCACAAAGAGGTATAATCTAGAAACATCTCAAATTAGAGACTAGTGAGCCATTTTCCGAAACTATCATATCAATAAAATATTTTCCTTTTATCAGTGAGAAAAAATTCTCAAGTTTTATTTTAATTCTGTAGTTTAAATAATTCTTCTGGAAATAAAGAATAAAAAGCAATGCAATTAATTTTTTACATAATTTTTGATTTTTAATCTAATTTATAATAAATGTATTTTATTTCGGCCTAAAATCTGATTAGAATGTCACAATCCAAATCAAATCCAGAGTGAAGATGAATTTACAGGATACATTAGTTCTACTTTTTATTTTAATAACATTACATTTATTATAGGAAAAATAAGACAAAAAAATAATCCTTGAGAGTAGTGTTTATTATGTTTTCAGTTAAATTCAAAATAAACACTTGATAGAACTAGATGGAGGACAAGTATTAATTTATAAAATCATAAAATATTAATTGATAAATTATTAATTTACAGGACTTTCATAAAAATGAATCACAGTAAAAAAAATAAACTACAAGAGTGGAAATTTAAAAATACTATTACGTTTGACAAGCACAAAAACTGAATCAAATGGGAAAATGAATCCACAATATATTTTAAATTTGAAATTTAGAGTAAAAATATACAAATGTTTTGATAAATCAATCGCAACAAATAAACAGAAATATGACATTAACTTTTTTCTATCACGTTTAGTTTTTCTCATAATATTGTTTACTTATTTAATCAAGTAAATCTGAAATATAAATAAATAATTCTTATAACAATAATATTTGTTACTAATTATTTAATAAAATGGACACAGAGAGAACCAATCAATAATAAATAACAGGCAATCACTATACTGTTCGAATTAATTGGGACAAACGGCAAGAAAACGATTTTTTCTGAAAACTTAAGTAGACAGAAAAACCTCTATATTAGTACGAAATATGCCGCCCTAGCAGAAATGACCTCTTCAACTGACTTGGTATTGACTTCACTAGTGCAGCGCACATGTTCTTAAGTTCATCATCGTGAAATCACACTTGTATAACATATTTTATCATTTGTTCTGTTGTCGTTCAACTCATCTTAGATAAACGATTCTTGAGAATATGCCATAAATTCTCAATAGAATTTAGATCTGGTGAATTACCAGGCCAATTAAGGACTTTTATTTTATTCTCTCGCATAAAAGTCTGGACGAATTGCGACAAGAAGCGAAGTCATGTTGAAATGTTGCAACAAGTTTTTCCATGAATTCAATAATTATGCTGCAAAATATTTATATGTATTCGACAGAATTCGTCATGGCTTTAAGAGGGACTAAGCTTCTCGTGCCATTTTTGGTGAAAAACTCCAAAACAATTGTTTAGAACGGTGTTTTACATTCTGTTGGGTATGATCTCTGATAGCAGAGTTTCATCTTCACTTCATCTAACTACACCTAATTTACATCCCTGCACAAATAAATGTGTTTCATCACTGAAAACCCTCTTCATCAAGTCATTAACAGTCTCGTATCAGTATTTTTTGGTCAATGCTGAACGTTTTTTCACCTTTTTCTGAACTGGAAATTGCTTTTTCCTCGGTCTCGTTGCCTTACGGCTAACTTCGAGATACATCTTCTGTATAGTTCAGGGGCTCTTCAATACCATAATCCAATACATCCTTTGAAGGTCTTTGCTTATCTTTGTTGGACTTATTTTGCTATTTCTTATTAGAATTTTACCAGTTCTTGGAGTAGTTTTCCGTTTGAGCCCACGTTTTCCTTTTCCTTTTTGGAGATGATGTTCCGGAATCTGGAAAAGTTTTTAAAATTCTCGAAACGCTTCAGTTGCCCAACGCCTTGGCTATGTCTCTCACAGTCGGGGAAGTGTGTTCATTAAGGTATCCGACTACGTTCGGAACCGTGATTTTGTAAAAGCGTATAAATGGATAATATTTATGATATTTAGTGTCACTTAGATTAGAAAATGTATATAAAAATGTTTTAAGAATAGCATTACAATTAAGAATTATTTAAGTACAATATTTTGACAAAAAGTGAGCATAGAATGACCCATTTTCAAAATATTCTCCTTTTGCTAAAAATGCTTCTATTATAATAATATTTTGCCTGTCTATAGCTTAGCTATAGCTTTAGCTGTCTTTAACTTAGAAGTGGGTTTATCCATGTTTAACGACAACAGAGAGGAAAAATTTTAAGAAAAAATCGCCGATAATTATTTCAATGGGTTGTAACTCTGAAAATAATGTGAATTTCTCAAAAATCATACTTGAGCCTCTGTACAGAGTTTTGAGATATATATAGGCAAAATATTATTATAATAGAAGCCATTTTTCACAAAAGGAGAACATTTTGAAAAAAGGTTATTCTAAGCTAATTTTTTGCCGAAATATTGCATTTAAATACTTTTTTTGTCGAAATGTCCTTAAAACCATTTTATACATGTATTCTGATCTAAGTGACACTAAATATGAAAATTATCCATTTATGCGCTTTTTTAAAATCACTGTTCCGAACGTAGCTGGAGTGATTTTTTTAAAACGCGCTTCCTTAGAGAGAGTAGTAGTAGAGACCCATCTCAGAACAAGTAAAAGTAATACGCGTTACAAGGAACGCAAAATTATGACCACCAAATAGAACACTGAAAGGCTCACAACTTTACAATTGATAACACCAAAACCAATCAAACGAGTAAATTATAGTCAGGGTCGAGCAATCACATTACCTCTAGGCAGATATAACTAATTTGAGGGGGCTTGGGACATCACTGATAATCACATACCAACTCAGACAAGAAAAAGAACACTTGTCCCTGTATAGTATAATTTTATTCAAAATTATGTTATTCAGAAGAGAGCTGAAATAAAAACATTTTTATAACTACATGAGAAAATTTGGAAAATGTTTTTTTCTGCTGTACATTTACAGTAATATTTTAATTATTTTATTTATGAGCATCACTGTATAATTTGAATGCATCTGTACAAATTATAATTACCTTTGCTTTTTCAATGTGTTCAGTAATTTACGTTTAGTATAATTTATAGATGTAGAACCTAAATATATCCAGTAAAGTTTTTCACAACGTAAAAAAATATTTGTTGGATAGAGAAAATCAAATATTACCATTAAAATTAGAATAAAATATTTTTAACTTAAGTTATACATATATTCTACATAAACCGCAGTTGTAGACTAAAAATTTGTAAATCAAATTAATGACTCTCATGAAATTAAATTCTTCATGTACTATTTATTATCCTCTTTTTTTTTTATCATTTTTGATAAATACTCGTACAGGCAAAATGAATATAACATGATGTATATATTTCAAAGTTTTTAAGAGCCTTTTAAAAATCACAGAAAATCAAAAAACTTTGATCTTAGCAGAACTGAAAATCAATGCTCTTAATATTTTTATTTGTCATATTTTATCAACATATAATAAGATATTTCAAGGAATAATGCTCAAGTAGAAAATATTACAATCTACTTATTTCAAAATTCTTCACTGCTATTAAAATATCTTTGCTAGCATTCATAAAAGAGAAATACATCGAGTGAAAAAGTTAAAAGCTTTCCTGTTTCTCTTCTCAAATACGCCAAGAAAATTTTTTTTTGTTGCACAGCGTTGTTTTCTTTCCAAAATTCCCGCTTAACTCGTCTGACTCATTCTATTGATCGATGCCAGGTTTGCGTTTTTGGTTAAGAATAACTCAGCTATTAATCATGTTCGTAAAATCAAATTAAGAATTCGCATCTAAAATAGAAACGATTTTGTGTCAAAGGAAAAAAAGAATTTTGTCGGAGATTGCATGCCTCATAAAAAATAGAGGATCTAAGGCGAGCATTACTTTGGAGAAGAAAAAGTTCTAAAAAAATTCGGTAAATTGATTAAACTTCTGATTCACATGTTTTTCATATTAGGTTGTGAATTGGCTGTAATGAAGTTCATAAAACTGCTCTTTTGGGTAAAATTTCGGATTTTAACTAAATATGTTAATGAACAAGCGACTGGTTAGTTTTGAATGAGCTAACTCTGTGTCATAAATAAAAATTCTTAAGTGGAATATGCAATAAATAAAATTTTATTATCGTCTGCTTTAATTTAAAGAATTTATTAACTTCTTTTAATTTATTTAATGACTCAGTTTATTTAATGTAGCATAATCGTCTGATTTTATCATTCTGGTTTTAAAGTTGGCATCCTTCATATATTTTATGCATCAAAATATTTATACTTCGAAGAACATTAAGGTTTTCTTTTTATTTGCACTACGTTTTTTTTTTTGTTTATTCGAATTTTCAGAAAATGAGTGGATAATTTGGACAATGTTTTACCATCAGATTTCTTTAACAAAAGAAAAAAAAATGTTGAATCCATATTTAATTAAAGTTAAGTATAAAAATATTTTGCTCATTTATTTTAGAATATTGAAATTATTATCTTTCAATTCGTACTATTAACTCACACTCTCTATATATTTATTTGTTTGTTTGCTTATTTATTTATTTATCTTGATGGAATTTTCAATTGTTAATAAAATACATTTTAAAGCGCTCCATTGAGCTGAAATTTTATATACATGATTATTTTGGATGACAATACAATAATTTAATTATAATTAATAAAACTTAATTCATTAAAGCTAACTATTTAAAGAATTACAAATACAGCCACGTTCGCATCATTTTTGGCGACTTAGCGACCCTTTTGGCGACCTATGTCAAAACTTGTGTGAAAAGGTTTTTTTTCTCACGTTTTAAAGCATTCAATTGAATTGAAATTTTATATACACGATTGTTTTGTATGACAATACGATACTTTAATGATAACGAATAAAAATTAGTTACCACTTAATGCTGTGATTCTGTCATATGCATATACATATTTATATTAATTGTAACGATTTAATAAAAAGTAGTTAAAATAAAATTTTTCTTTGTGTGTGTGTGTGTGATCTAAGTAGAAATTGACTTAAATTTTTTTTTTATATTCCTTGTATCAATTGTTGAGAAACGTATAATTTGCAATTAAAACCAAAAATCGCCGTTTTCTTCCTAATTCATTTTATTTTGTTTTTCAATGCATTTTTTTAGGATAACTTGTTCAAAATTTTGTGAAAAAGAAAATGCTTTAATTTTGTAAGCCTTTTATTGTATTGAATGCTTAAAAGTATTCATATTGTACGAAACCTTTAACGTTTCGTGTGTTCTTCTGCATTTCAAAATACAAGTTCAGTTTAGTAAGTCAATTAATATAAGCTTGAAATATTTCGCATTGAATGCAGAAATTTATTTCAATGTGCGTGTCGAAATCTCAATTCTCTCACAATTCTAAATTAAAATTAATTCTATGACAATCATTGAGATTCCATTCAAATTGCCTCTCGAAATATTCAAAGAATTATTATAAATTAAGATAATTCACTCTTTAGCAAATCACTTAAATATTCTACACTCAATTATATCTACCACATTAATATTCTATTCTGTAGCTCGTCATTTAAATAATCTACTCTAAATCGCTTATTGTAAAATTGCTTCCTTCCAAACTTTATCTACAGTATCCTAAATTAATTGATACAAACTTTATAAATCATCAGCATTCATTATGTATAATTTCCCGAAATGTATTTTCTCCCTTTTTAAAGCTATAATCACATCAAAGCTAACGCCTTACGGTGACTAAATACGTTCAGAGAGCAGGGATTTTGAAAAAGCACATAAATGGATAACGTTTTTTTTTTATATTTATTGTCAGTTGAATTAGAATATACCGAAAAATCCAGCGTATAACGCTCACCGGTGTATAACGTGCGCCTATACTTTCAAGCTAATTTTTTTTAATTTGTAGGTATATTCGCCGTATAACGCGCACCCCCTTTTTAACGAAGAAATCTGAGATATTAATATGCATTGTTTTTATGCTTTGAAGTAATTTATTCGAGGTATTATCCCGGACTTTTGAAAAAATAGTATACTTCTAGAACTACAACTGTTCTTGTTCATAAGGCAAGTCGTTTCTTTTAAATAAACAGTGTTTCCATACATCTAGAAGTAAATTTTTTTTATGTCCATCCTTTTTGTTATTTTTAAAGTTATCGTTTTTATACCTGGCGTATAACGCGCACCCTTTATTTTCGATCTTATTTTTTGTGTTCAAAGTGCGCTTTATACGCCGGATTTTACGGTACATATAAAATTATTTTAAGATTATTACTATAAAACAAAATTAATTAAATGTGTTTTTGTTTTTTTTTTTACCAAAAAACAAAGAAAGAATGACATATTTTCAAAAAACACTCTCCTTTTACGAAAACTGCATCTATTATAATATTTTGCGTGTAAATAGGATTGCGTGTTTTTTTATCGTAGTTTAAATAAGATTTTGTAATGTATAATATTTAGAAGTGGAATTATTCATATTTTATCGTATCGTATATAGTAATTTTACCAAAAAAATCCCCTCATTATTATTTCATTTGAGCATAACTCTGAAAATAGTGTGAATTTTTAAAAGTTTAAGATCTGTCCCGGTATACAAGTCCTTGCAAAATACACTGAAGTGCCATTGAATTAGGAATAGCAAGGGCTATGCAAATTGTGTAGCGTTACGCATCACTAATGCGCATATATAGCTCGTACTTGGTTGTTCTGAATTAGTAGTTGGAATTGCTGGAATGGGTAAAATGCCTGATTTAAACGCCTTCAATCGCGGACAAATCGTAGGTGCGCGACGCACGGCCCATTAAATTTCCGAAATCGTCAGACAACTAGGATTTTCAAGGACGACAGTGTCAAGAGTATATCAAGAATACACGAACGGTGGACACAAAAAACTAGCGATCGGGCAAACTGCAAAGGACAATTAGCCTTGACAATGCATGGTGAGAGACTGCTCAGCCGTATTGTACGTGGCCAGCGAAGCCAAACATTAGCTCAAATTACCACCCAACGGGCTTGATTCATGAAGTCACATGATAAAAACAAACACGTGTTTTCCATTGAATTCAAAACAAACATCAAACTAATTGTATTTGTTCTATTTGTAAAACTCAGATAAAATTTCAAATTTCATATTTGGGTAAGAGATGTTCAAATGTTAGGGAAAAAAATTTCTTCGAAAAGATTTTTTTTTAATTAAAAAACAAACATATTTTATGTTTATACTTTTAAATAAAATGCATTTTGCAGACATTTTTTTTTAAGAGAAAGTTTCTGCAAAGAGCACAACGGCAACACCGGAGCGCGTGAACTGATTAGTTGGAAACACAAGATATATAGTTTCTATCGTGTGACTATGACGTTGCATGAGCTTTTGAATTGATTGGCTAGAATCACGTGGCTTTCACTATCATGTGACTATGACGTCCCATGAATTAACCTCATTGAATGACGGTGCCAATCGTACAGTCAATAAACAAATTGTGCAACACTCGCTTCACCGTATGGGCTTTGGGAGCCGTCGACCTACGAGAGTATACCATTGCTCAATACTCGCCATCAGGCTGCACGTCTTGCCTGGGCAAGAGTGCACAGAGACTGGAGTGTAGATGACAGGAAATGAGTAGCATGGAGTAATGAGCATCGATTCCGACAATTTTAACGCCGACGGGAGGCTGAGAATATGGCATCAGACTCATGAAGCCATAGGTCCTGTATGCTAGGTTGGAACTGTACAAGAGCATGGTGGCTCAATCATGGTTTAGGGTGCTTTTTCGTGGCACTGTTTGGGATCTTTGGTGAAGTTATCAACCTCCCTCAATGCAATTCGGTACGTAGAGTTGTTGGAGGATCACCTCCATCCGCTTATGCAGTGTATATATAGGAGAAATACTTTTGTTATAGAAACATTTTTTCACATAAAAGGAGGTTGTTTTGAAAATATGCCATTTTTTTTCTTCATTTTTTTGCCCAAAATTTGCATTTAGATAATTTTTTTTATAATATTCTTAAAACAATTTTATAAACCGCATTTGTTCGAATCTAAGCCGCGTGAGTGAGTGAGTAAATATTAACGTCGCACTGTTCAGCTACACGAGGACTTTTGGCGAAGGACCACGTAATTTTGAACCATGGTCAAGATGGTCACCTGATCTGGCACCCCCTCTCTTAACTACCGCATAACAGCAATGGGAGGACGTTTCAGCTCTCGACAGATTTAACGTGCACTTTTGCCCTACACGGGCGCGCATTAGTGCTACTGGGCTCGAAATCATGCCTGCCATGATCTGATACCTTGACCACTGGGCTACCACAGCCCTCGAATCTAAGTTGTACCAGTGCGGCTTATGATACTGACGGTTACAGCAATTATGGGTTCGTGTGTGAATTTGGAAATTTTAAATACTGATTATAAATAAATAAATTATTCCCTATTTATTTGTGTGTTCTCCTAAATTTTTAAAAAATTTCTTATAAATATCGGAAATTGATAAACATTCTTACACTATTTTTATTATTTTTCAAAACCCTTTTGAGAGTTAGGAGTGCGGCTTGGAATCAACGACGGTTAAGGTATCCGACTACCCTAAAATCATGATTTTCTTCAAAAATTGACAATTTTTCTTATGATTTTATTTTATAGGCTGTCTTATTAGCTTAATAAAAATACCAAGCTTTTTATTTTTTATTAACTCGAACAAAAACTACAAGTGCTTTAATAAAAGAAGATGCCATAACTTTAGACAAGATGTCAAACTTTAAGATGCGTTTTTTTTTTAAAAAAACTCAAACAGGGACAGCGATTGCTGAAAAAGTTTTGAAAATAATTTTCTGAAATTTTTTGTGAATATTTTGTATAACAGTAGAATTGTTTTGACCTTCAAATTTATCAATCACTGTTTTATTTCAAAATTTACAGTCCTTTATGTGAATATAATCATTGTTTTTTTAAGCAATTTCATATAGTCACTAAGATAGATTGCGCTAGTTTTTGTAAAAATTAAAATATCTATTATTCTGATGGTCAATTCAAACATGAATAACAAAGTAACACATTAAAATTAAAAAATTGAGAATTTGCTCAAAAAATGTTTGTACAGAGAAGACCCTGTTTATGTAATTTTTCGTACATTTTTACCAGTTTTTTCCCCTTTTAATAATAATAATTTTTTCTGTTTTCAGTTTTACGATTTTTTCCTTAAAATATACAGAATAAATATAAAAATCACAAAAAATTTCCATATCTTTATTTTTTCAGGAAAAATTTGTCGCAAGTTGCCGGATACCTTAAGATGCGAATAAATAAGGTATATATTTTAATTCTACTGACACTTAACATCAAACAATTCTTCATTTGTACTTTTTTTTCAAAATCACGGTTCCGAACATAGTCACCGTAACTCTCTTGATTCTTCATTACTTGAAGCTATATTACGATTAACTCTTTTTCAATTTTGTTTCTATCGAAGCACGAATTAAACAATTTTTCCATTTTTATTCACACTCAGACTGGAGAAATTGGCTAAATGAAATCCATATCGACGTTTCGATTAAGGATAATTCCTTGGAAAGTGTGCAGCCTGATATTGATTGCCATTCTAGCAAAATTGATGTTTTACGCGTTTAATGTTTCGTAGAGAAGTAAATTCATTAATCAATAAACTCGTTGTAAATGTTCCAGAATACTAGAAGTTTCCAGGAAGTTCATATTCTTTTTCGACATCGAGTTTCGATTTTGATGAGATTTATTGAAAACTTTAAAATACATTTTTATTTGATTTAATTATTACATAACTGCTGAGTGGGAACTCTTGTAGCCACTAATACTTTATTTTCTTTTAGAATTAAGTACTGCTTAAAACATTTTAAAGTAATGCATTTTAGAATGTAGTTTTGTATTTTACAATTATATAATTTTAAGTGAAACGAAATTAGTTTAAATGGAAATGCATGTTACATAAAACAAACTGTTCAATATTTATAAGCTTTTTTGTCCTTATTTAATTTAGTTTTTAATCCAGGGAATGAAGAAATATATTTCTATAATAAGTTCTTATACGTCAAGTAACTGGAAAAAGCCTTTTTTGTTATTAAAATTCACAATCTTCTATAGTTAGAGGTAGAAGAGTTCAAATGTGTGAAAATTATAAAGTCAGTGGCATTTTTGTATAGTTAATATTTAAAGACATTTCGTAAAGATGTTATTCATGTAATATAATTAATATTTACTTAAAATTCTTATCTTAAATATTTTTCTCCAAATCATAATTCCGAATACTATATTGCGAAATGTATCTCATTTCATTTTGTATTTAAGCATTAAAACCTGTATTTCGATGTATTTATTAGTAATTCTTCATTAAAGGGATTAGACATTGTATTTTAGACTGATTTACATTTACACTTGTAAAAGAATATCATAACTTACTAAGCGGTGAAACTTTCTCCCAAAAAACTGAGATGTGATTTTTAAATTAACTTGTTTCCCATCATTTGAACTTGCCATTATATTTTTCAAATTACATGTTTCCCTGTTTTTTCTGGAGTATTTAAATCCAGAAAACAAATAGTTCCATCTCTTGTATTTTTACACTTGAGGCGAAGAGCACGCTCAAAATAAATCTTCTGATGTTAAAATTAAATAAACGTTGATGTGATCATTATCAAGAAGCGTTTTTTTTTACTGCCACGAGTGCAAGTCACAAAATGAATACCATCTGATTAATGCATGGCACACATACACATATACAATGAATGCTCGTACGTTTAACGCTAAAACGCTTAAGATGAAATATCGGTTAACACGAAGTAATACAACGATCCCGACAAACTAATATGTATTTTCATGCATTTTTTTTTCTTTTAAACATGAAGCGAAAATCGTTTAACGTGAAAA
Organism: Trichonephila inaurata madagascariensis; assembly: GCA_019973955.1. NCBI lineage: Eukaryota > Metazoa > Arthropoda > Arachnida > Araneae > Nephilidae > Trichonephila > Trichonephila inaurata. The sequence goes on along the minus strand of BMAV01027119.1, from coordinate 182,680 downwards.
GATTGCCCTACTGGGAATGAACAAAATACGGAAAACTCCAGTTGGTTCGGACTGCTCTACTATATAATAAAAATTCGTTGCAGTAGATGGTGATAATGTGTGTACTGAATCAATTAAGGCGAAGGCATTTTAGAATTTGTTCAAAGTTCAAAAAAATATCATTGATGCAGATTCCGACGAAGAAAATGAATAATGCAGCTCTTGGTACCACGTCTTCCGAAATGAAGAACGTCATGAAAAGTATGCGCAATAACGAAATATGATGAAATAGTGAAATGAATAACAAAACGGACAATACCGAACAATTTGATGCTAAAAAGACACGGTAGAGAAAAATATCAGATTATTTTCCAAAAATTCAAATGTTTTGTTTATCAAAAACTTTAAAATTTTGTATTAAATTTCTTTAAGCTCTTGTGATTGTTTTTGTTTCAGTGATTTTTATAAAATATTATACATGCATATATACTTGTAAATAAAATAATCTCTAAACTCTTTTGTTTATCTATATATTTTTTTTACAATATCGTTTAACACGAAATTCTTTTAACACGGAAAATATTTCAGATCCCCTCACAGTTTCGCGTTAAGCGATTTTTACTGTATATATGTGCTTGGGTGTAGTAGTCGTATCCAGAAGGGAGAGGAATTATTTGCTTTACAAAGGATCCTTTTTTATTGACATGTAGATGTCATCGCAACACTTAACATCAAAAGCGAGTCATATATAAAAAGCGCGACAGAATTTTAGCTTTGCGACATTATGAATACAAACAGAAACATGAATTTTACATAAACTTTCGGCTTATATAGAAAACACTATCCGTAAGTTCCCAAAATCCTATAACTTACGTGAAAAGCTCTTATGATTGGTTACAGGATAGCCAACGATGTGGCTTACATAACGACTAATCTAAAAACGCTGAGCACATAATTTTGAAGTGTTAAATTTACCGTAAAATCTCGTTACATGGGTCAACTAATAGTTCATTACTTACGTGAAGCCGTGGATGTCTCCGGACCACTACCAATTAACAATCTCTTAACATAAAATATTACATATATATTTTCAGTTGGACCCCGATTTAATGAATAAATCGGGATCGAAGATATTATTCATTAAATCGGCGTTATTCGCAAAAAATTGGGGTCCGAAAAAATACAATTTTTTTGCACTTACTTTTTTGGAAATTCTATAATAAGTAACTAAACAAAAGATGTCCATAGCTAGAAATTACGCACTTTTTATTCAGCTGCTAAAAATACTATTAGAGAATTATTACTCACCAGTTAATCGAATTTTTTTAAATAATGACTAGTAGATGTTTGACAGTCTTCTTGTGATTCCTAACTCGAAGGAGTTCTTTTTCGACTTAATGCAGAGAATATATTGTATCCTTTACATGTTACTGCATGGATTATGTTTTTACAGTTTCCAAACAACGTAAAGTATTAGAAAATTAACAATTTCTCAATAGGAGTTTAATTATCAATTTCTGCATAAAAATCGCTACACATTTGTTTCCTACAATTTGCCATGCTTAACAAATTTTCAAAAACAATTTTTTTTGGCAAAACTGAACGAAAAGGAAACCACACTTCTCTCAAGAAAGAGAGCAAAATCTTTTACAACAACCCCCGTTCCGAGGATTAAATACTACCTGTCCGCACAAGAAACATTAA
>BMAV01027119.1:150639-172157 GCA_019973955.1 Trichonephila inaurata madagascariensis | reverse complement strand
ATATATATATATATATATATATATATATATATATATATTTGTAATAGTTTGAAGTAGTGTTGGCCGGTGTAGAGTAAGTATCAATGTTGATTCAGTAATGACGTCTTCAGAATAGCTTTACCTCCTTTATTATGAGCACGCATCAGCAGATTAAAGCATAATTACATTCTATTTTCACATTGAGTAGACAGCGGCATTTTGGAGGACACAACACAAAGACAAAAAGCAGCAAGTATTTTCAATCGTACATTATGGCGGCAAGCAGAGAAAGAGCGCGATTGCGTTGAATAGGCGTTTTCCTTTGGGCATCTGATTGGCTAAAATGCGCGGGCTACGGATTTAGGATTAAACGATTGATTACAATGTTTTATTTTAAACCTAAGAATTAAAGATTATTTATAGATCATTAAAAAGTTAATTAAAAGTATGTCAGAGGGAATTATTACATATATATATATATGCCACGTAATCCTCATTGAATAGAGAGTCGATTTCCTTAAGTCCCTTTTTTAACGGATTTCAACTCAACAAAAGAAACGTTCACACAAATTTCATTACTGCAGGTCTAGTAGTTTGAGAATGGGATTTTTTTTACCCATACGTCCAGTAATTCTTCAAAACACGGATACCTATTCAACAAAAGAAAAACGCGTACCAAATTTCAATTATGTGATTCTAACAGTTCAAAAACAGGAATTTTTATCTATAATAACCCCTGAACCTCTTCAAACACCTTTTAGGAGTTGATTTCTGTACCAGAAATTTTTAATGGATCTCTACTGAATAACAGGAACTTACCAAAGTTCAGATGTGTACATCTAATAGTACAAAACGAGAATATTTATCTATAACATCCCTTAATCTCTCGCAATCCAATTTGGGAGTCAATTTTGACAAACGCCTTCCGTAGCGTATCTCTACTGCATGAAAGGAACTTGCCTGCCGAATTTCAAGTTTGTAGGTCTAATAGTTGAAAACGGGAATATTTATCTATAACTCCCCTTAAACCCTCGCAACCCTCCTCTGGAATTGATTATCACAAAACCTGTTCTTAGTGGATCTGGACTTTAAGAAAGGAGCATGCCAGCGAAATTTCAAATCTGTAGTTGTAATACATCTGAATATCTCGTGATGAGTTATATATATATATATATAAAGAGAGAGATAAATAGATAGAGATACATGTGTTTAAAAATAAAAAATGCGAATTGAATAAATTCGGTCAAAAAATAATTATTATATAAAAACCTGTATATGGACTTTTTATCTGGATACATTAAATAATAATGTATGCATAGCATTAAAACGATGAATATTGTTTAAAAAAGATATACACATAAATATAAAAGATTCTTAATGTTTATATTCGATAACAAATATTAAAATGGGATGACATTTCTTTTAAGGATAGATACAATTAATATATTATTTTGACTTATTTAATGCACTTATAAGGAAAAAAAAGAGAAAAAATTAAGACTTTTAGACTTTAAGTCAAATGTGTTTCATTGAATTACCGACCAATTTTTTACTTTATGACAAAAAAAGAAATTAAATTAATTCTACCAGATGCTTTTATGAAATAATAATCGATATTCATTTTTTTTGTACCAGAAATCAAAAAGCAATTTACCTCTTCAAATAAAATCTCATGGAAACGATTTTTTTTTACAAAAAAAATGTGCAGTGATTTATTACGATAAAACTTTTATTATCACTCTTTTTGAGAATTCAATGACCTTTTCCTCTTTCATCAGTTTTTATCTTTCCCTACAATTATAATTTTATGGTGATTAAAATTGATAAATTTGCAATTAGGTGCTAGAAATTTGATACGATTATTGGTTACCTACATCATTGCGAGTTAGATATAGAGTTGAAATTTTATTTTTTTATAATGGTAATGGTTATAAATTTACAGGGAATGCTACTTTATTTTTAGTCTTAATACCCTTAGCAGTGCCAGTTTGTAAAATTCCGGCTTCGAAAATTGCCTTGTCTAAAAATACAAAAGAAATGAGATTATTAAACGTTCTTTCTTAAAATTTTCGTATTTTTTAAACTATAATTTATTTTTCATTTTTTAGTTCGATAGACAATAAAAGCCTGTTTTTTTTTAGTTTTTAAAACTATCATTTATTCTTTGTTGAATTTATCCTTGAGTTTGATATTTGGAGCCGGAATTATGTGGCTGCTGGAATTAGTCTTGCTCTTCAATGGATATTAATGGGTCTGTGAAGGGTATTTATTTTCTCCGTTTATGGGGGCTCGAATGTGAGTCCCATATCGTTATATTTTAAAGATTCCGTCTCTTTTGGCACAGATCTAACTAATAAAAGTGTGTTAAGAAGAAATATTAAATGTCAATCGTATTATCACCTTTTAAACGTATTGCTATAATATTAATTCGTATCATCACTTCTAAACATATTGCTTTATCAAAATAAAATAAAAAGTATTTAGCAGTTAGAACATAAATTTATCCCTTTTTAAACGTATTGCTATAATGTTAATTTGTATCATCTCTTCTAAACGTATTGCTTTATCAAAATAAAAAACATTTAGTAGTTAGAACATAAACTATTATTATTCGCATGCATGGTTTTGCAGTTTTAAAGTTGCATCTTAATCTTTTAGTTGCTAAATTTCGAATTAGTCGCCAAATCTGAAAATTGTCTATCGAATTAGTTGCCAAATCTGAAAATGGCTTATGCAATTAGTCGCCAAATCTAGAAATCCTTAAAATCCTTATTTATGACGATGCTAATCAGGACAATGAAAGAAAATAATGAAATTATTGTATTTCTGATTCGGTCCTTGAAAGTGTGCAAAATTTTGAATCAATCTGATCTTTTAAAATGTATAAAAATCGAGTTCAAAGATTTCATTACATACAAGTGAAACTTGTAAAAGCGTGTTAAAAAGCGATTACCTGGATAAAATTAAATGAAACATTATTTGCCACAGATTTAAAGGCTGATTGATTACTTTTTAACTAAGCTCGTAGAATTGTGAACCACGGTCAAGGGACGAGGGCGAAATTTGAACACACTCACAGGCACCTCCACTCCGGATTTCCACATCACGTCATCGTGAGGATCCGAACTGATAACTCGATTGAAACTCAGTGAGAATTTACGATCATGAAAGCTGAGAACCATGGCTACTGGAGTATATGAGGAAAAATAGGTCTCTTCTCTTTTCTTCAGGATTCAATTAAAAGTTTTAAGACTTGAAATTAAGTTATTTGTCGAACTAACATATTCTTAATCGATGGGAAGGGATATCAACTCTCGTAATTTTGAGCAATAAAATGTCGTGTAACAAGGCTGTTAAAGGCATGTTGAGAATGTCATGGTTTTTAAGTCTTCATATGGCGTTGTGTGAATTTGCAATAGTTTTCCAACTACAATTTCGATCTCATCATCTGATCTTGTCTCAGAAGTAGATAGAGTTCTCTGGTAAAAATATTAAGAAATTCAGAAACCGAATTAGAATATTTTAAACAATAAAAAAAAAGCCTTTACATATAAAATTATTTATTAAAATTGTTTATTAAGTAAGTTTTCTGAATTTCCTAAATTTAAAAGTAGCAAAATATTTTAGCTGGCACAGTGTTCATTTCACTTTAATGCAATATAAATAATTATTTTATTATTATAAAGATCATGATCAAAAAGCAGAAAAAAAGTGTCTTTGTAGTACCTAGTCTTAGGAATACAGATATAGAAAATTATATTATAATATATACATAGTCGCACCAGCAGAGTCAGAGTTTTAAATTCTCTTTTTTTATATTTTTCTATTATTTAAATTAATGCTCTTAGCAAATTAACAAATATTACAATAATCATTGTTCTTACTAGCGAATTTCAATTACATTTTTTACTAAGATTCCTTGAATTTTTTTTTTTTTTTTTTTGAATAGGAAATTTGTTATACGAAATAAAATTGTTGAGTTCATAGAAAAGACAACGCGACAATTCGCTACAAATGAAAAACTGATTGAATAATACTAAAATCGAAATAAATATTTAAATTATTTATATATTTATGTATTGGTACAACACGAATAAATTTTGTAGTTATAAATACTGTCACACAACTACCATAAAACACCAAATACAATATTTTTGAGAAACCAACATCGCACCTATTTCAACGAAAGCGATATATATTCTGCTAATAATAACCCTAAACACACACACATATATATACCACCACTTAGTACATACCTATTTTTAAAATAGCCGCTCAAATGACCGGTCTTTATGCTTACTGATTGAATTTATGAAATATGGATGTTGGGAAGGAAATAAACAAAGTAGAGCTTTATTATAATTTTTAAAAAATGTATATTGTCGACTTATATTTTAAAAATAAAGAAAAGGAATTTTTAATTCATTGCTCATCGCATTTTTTTTTTTACATAAATAAGGTATCTCCATTGTACATTTTCCGCAAATAACTTTTTTACATTTAGAACAAATTCTGATGGTTTTATTTATATTCCATTTGATACGTCTTACGTTGTAAGAATCTGCAGTAGATTTAGGCAATGTTCCTTTCGTATTTGTTCTCTTTTTTTTTTTTGGTTGTTCACGGGCTTCTCGAGAATCGGTGACAAGTTCTACTACTAACTGGGGTAAAAAATATTGTCTCGAGATATTTTCTCCTGTTAGGTTGCGCAAAATCCAGACTATTCTGCCAGTTAAATATAGGATATTAAAAATACCTGGAAAGGCCATCTGCAAGACTTAGATTTTGCTGTACATTTCCTCTTCATTTGATCGGACCATGTCTAATTTTTCTTGAGATAAACCAATCGGTTCCTAACGCTCTCTTTGCTTTTTCTACTGTGCATTTTCTTATATGGTTCATAAAATGGGGGTCAATTATCAATGAAAACGCAGTCCTGACTTAAGCCTTCATAATATGACGCTTTCCATGCCCTGTTGGAACTATTTCTTACCTGAATATGTTATAAAGTAGTGATCTTCCAGGTCTGCCACCAATTTGTATTTCTTTCCAAACAGATCCATCAATCGCTACATGCTGTTCATTTATTTCTCTCTCTTCTTCAGTACTTGAGAGTAATCTCATTCTTTTTCGTCCACGAATATTTTGCTCTTCATCATTAGTATCTGCAAATTCAAACTCACTGTCTAATACAGAGGTTCCCATACTTTTTTTGTCTCGTAGACCCCTTGCCATGTTTTTCGGCTTGTGGTAGACCCCTGCTTACGTAATATGAAATTTTTGCAAATTTATTAACTTAAATGTGTTTATGACAGCTGGTACAGAGCTACTTATTCTTAATGATATAAATTTCTAAATGTACTGAAGTATAGAATTTAAAACTTAAGAAACCTGTGGTAATTAATTTAAAATTTAAGTGATACATGAAATAACTGATTAAAAAACAAACGTTTATAATGATATGAATGATTCAGATGTTTCAATAAAACAAATTTTCAACATTTGTTATCAATCTTATCAGGTTTAACCCTAAATTTCCTCGGTTAGTAGTGTCCAGCTGACAACCGCGCTGAAACTTCTCACTAGGAAAAGCACAATTAAAAGCTTTCTCCAATACTCCGTAACTCGAGGTAAATAACTGGCATGTGTGTGTCTCTTTAAAGGCAAAATTGCTGACATCTGTTTCTAAACTTTACTCCGTTACTTCCTATTCCAATCAGTTCCTCTTGTAACATGACATTCTTTTTCAATGTGACCGTAGGAATTCATTGTCTTCTGTGGTAATGACCAAGTAAGTGCATTCTCAAACCTAGTTTCAAAATCTGTGAATAAAGGGACTAGGAAAACTCGTTACATTCAATATTATACTCCTTTCGCTTAATTCTGGCAATAAATGCTGAAAGGATGGTCCTTGTTTTAATAAAATGTACCTTTATGCTGTTAAATGACTGCAAATTAGCCTCATTAAGTATAGTAAATAAATGTGTTAAAGCTAAAATTTGGTTTCCATTTAATTAAATTTTCTTTTAAGGTATCCGACTACGTTCGGAACCATGATTTTGCAAATGCGTATAAATGAATAATATCTATGATATCTAGTGTCACTTAGATTAGAAAATGTATATAAAATTGTTTTAAGGATAGTATTACAATAAAAAATTATTTAAGTACACTATTTTGACAAAAAATGAACATAGAATGACCCATTTTCCAAATATTCTCCTTTTGTGAAAAATGCTTCTATTATAATAATATTTTGCCTGTTTACAGCTCAGACCTCTGTACAGAGGCTCAGAATTTTTGAAATATATTACAGAAGTGGGTTTATCCATATTTTGCGACAACAGAGGGGAGACATTTTAAGAAAAAAACGCCGATCATTATTTAAAATGGTTGTAAATCTGGAAATAATGTGAATTTTTTTAAAAAGCATAGTTGAGTCTCTGTGTAGAGGTATGAGCTATATACAGGCAAAATATTATTATAATAGAAGCATTTTTCACAAAAGCAGAACATTTTGAAAAAAAGTTATTCTAAGTTAATTATTTGCTGAAATATTGTATTTAAATCATTTTTTTTTTGTCAAAATGTCCTTAAAACCATTTTATACATATATTCTAATATCAGTGACACTAAATACCATGAAAATTATCCATTTATGCGCTTTTTTAAAATCACGGTTCCGAACGTAGTCGGATACCTTAAAATTAAAATCACGATCTGGTTTAGTGAGAATTGTCGTATAGACAACCACTTACACCTCATGGACCCCCAAATTATTTTCTTGCTGTCGTGGACGCCTTACAAGTCGTCATAGACCTCTAGGGGTCTATATAGAACACTTTGGGAATCACTGGTCTAATATATATTATTACCATTTCCAACCAGTATATATCCATTTTCAGAAAATTCAACTTCATTAATTTTGGAAAAATCTTCGCCTATATATAATTTGGATCTTCTAAGAGTACTATCTTGATTGTTTTTACATTCTTCTGCTCAAAAAGAAACCTGTATTAGTAATGGAGTAGCACTATCAAAATAAAATATAAGCTATCCCAACCAATACTTTGTTATTCTTTTTGTGTGCGTTACCTTTTCTTACACAAAAATATTACTTCTTATCTAAAATTTTAGGTACTTTCTTCAAATTTTAATTCACTGTTATTTTGATTGAACTAACTACGCAACAGTCTTTGCAGAAATGTACAACTAACTGAATGCGTTTAATAAGCATGTAATTTCTGATCCTATAATCTTATAAAGCAATAAACTATTCTTCTGGTCAAAAAATCGGTTGTGGTAGATAACAATATACAACAAATATTTTTCAAAAAAAAAAAAAAAAAAATCAAATACAAATACAAATAAAAAAAACAATAGAGTATCAATTGTATATAATTAACAGAAAAAGTCATGAAGTCAAATGTTCAAAAACGATAAGATGATATACGCATTTTCTATACAAAAGTTCAAAACCGGTCTTTTGACCATTTTTCATATGTTTAGTGTCAAGGAATAGGACATAAAACTGATATGCCTTTGCAAACTGAAAATATTACCAATAACTGTATTATATTCTATTTTCCCATCTTAAGAAAATGTAACATTGTTTAAAAAAATATTCATACCAATTTGATTTTTTTTTCAATCTTTCTTTTTTCCTGTATAAAATATTCTCCATACTTAATCTCGTGTTTGAAGTTTACATTTTTTTTGCAATTTATTGAAGCAATACCATAGATAAATATGTGTTGTAATGACGTGAGTTTATTACAACCCCTTCTGCTGTTAAGTCGCTCAAAAAAATCAGTTGGAACAACTCAAATGTACCTAGTTTGTGAAAGACCGAATTAACTCTTTAGACAAGACAAAAATCAGCGTTTTATTCCATGATGCCCGAACGTGGATCGTTTTCCTCTTACAAATGCTCAATAGAATGTAATTAGCTATTTTTAGAATATAAATCGATCTTCTTTTAATTCTGTTGTCAGCTTTGATTTAAATTGAATTAGTTTACTAACTTCGCGTGAGTGAGTTGAGTGAATATTAACGGCACCATATTTATGTACACGAGGACTTTTGGCGATGGACCTCGTAATTTTAAACCATGGTCAAGTGATAAGGATGACACCTGAGCTGGATTCCCCTCTGTTTGCTCCCACACCACACCAATGGGAGGAAGTTTTAGCCTCTACAGATTTAACGTGCATCAGCGCCTCTACACGGCGGGTCTTCAGTGACACTAGGCTAGAACTCATGACACGCTGGTCAGGAGTCCGTAACCTTAACCACTAGGCTACCACGGCATTTTACGAATATCGCGCCTTGAACCTACAGAATGGAGAGAAAGACGGTCTTCACAATTTTGAATCTTGTTCAAGAGACAGGGGACGACACTTGAGTTGACACCCAACTCTCCAAATTTGCACACCACGCTTATGTAAAGCCATTCATTTTCAACAGATTAAACGTGCATCAGTTCCACTGCACGATGTGCCGTGTAGTGGGACTGATCCCCTGTAATGGATCTTCAGCAACATCAGGTCTCGAACGACTCGACAGAAACAACGCCGGCCACGAGCTCGCTACCACTCAGTTATCCCGGTCACTTATTTATTTTGGGGTTTTGGTTTGATTTTAAGTAATATTGTCCTCTTCCGCAAAACGAGGTATATCGACACTTACCTCTCAATTTTAAACCATGGTCAATTAACTAGAGACTGAGCTGGTACCTCCTCCTTACTCTCAAAACTTCCACACCACGCTAGTGGTAAAGGTAACGGACTCGTGGCTGGCGTCTCTTGAGTTCGATCCCAGTACCACTGAAGACCCACCGTGAACGGGAGAGGTGCACGTTAAATCTGTTGAGAGCTCAAAACGTCCTCTTTTTGGTGTGGTGTGGTAGTTAGGAAAGGGGGTACCAGGTCGGGTGTCGTCCCCATCACTTGACCATGGTTCAATATTACGAGGTCCGTCGCCAAAATCCCACATGTAGCTGAACAGTGCGATGTTAATATTCATTCACGCTAACTTAAGAATTTCAACTTCAACTGATTTTATGCGCGTGCATCATTCTCTCTACACGGGGAATATTTATTAGTACCGGGACTCGAATCCACGACTGGACAACGCTGGTCACGTGTTCGCGACCATAACCACTTGACTTATTTCAAAGGGTTAGGCATAGTTTTTGCTTTTAAGGTGATCCCACACAAAACTGTGAAAAATTTGTAAAATTAAACTATTCAAAATCATATTGTTGAAAATTAGGTTATTACTCGTATATATCGTTTCGAAATGAATATGTCACTTAATTAGTTTTGCAGTAATCATACAATTTTGAATGAAACACAATGCTGTTTAACACCTGTATCTAAATATTAAATAAATAAGGGTTGCTCAAGTGTAAAGTGGACACGTGAAATTGCGTCAGAATGATTGAAACTTAAGCAGCACCACCGAACAGGAATGTAAAGCGTCGTAAGAGGTGTACACGGCGTATAGCGTTCGATATTGATACCGGTTCGTAGTAGAGGAAATTGATCGAAAGTAAAGTCGTGCCATACATGAATGCGTTCGGATCAAAATACGGACATCTATCGATGAATGGTGACCATCGATGACGAGCCCTACTTAGGTCGAATGGACGAAAACAATTGGTGTAAAAGTTTTCAAGAAGGGTGGCAAACGATATTAGATCTCTTTAATAATGCGCACTCACACGTCTGTCGTGAAACCCAAAAAACAGTACAAAAATCTATTGGGGGAAGTGTTATGGCACTCACCGTACAGTCCGGATTTATCACCCTGTAGCTTCCACACCTTAAGGCTGCTAAAGGAAGCATTGAATTTCTATTGGGACGATGAAGGGAAGGAGGCTGTGCAGGACTGTTTCGAGAATCAACCATGATCTTCTTACAGCGACGGCATGAGCTTTTGCTGAAACTATTGGACATATGTTATAAAGCCGATTACGGTTTCTTTTAATTTCCAATGAAGATATTTTTTTTTATTCAACATGTTCACATTTCATTTGGGCAACCCTTATAGTAGTAATTTCCATCATTTTTTTTTTCTTTTGTAACACAGCCATTAAACCTTTTTATTGTTATAATGTACACAGCTACAAGGGGGATGGAAATACATCATTTTTTTAGCATATTTTTCTCAAATACAGACAGACCTCTATATAACGAAGTCGCTAAATCCCGGAAAAAATTCGTTATATAGAGGTTCATCTTTTAATATACTTTATATAAACCACATAAACAAATTTTAAATTCATAAACACTATATATTAAAAAAGTAACTATTCACACCTTTTTTAAATTAATATATGATTATTTTATATATCTTACTCATAAAAAAAAGAATGAAAGAAAAACTGCAAGGAAAACAAGAAAAAAGAATGTCGAAGAATTTACTGTATTTTCAATATTAAGAAAATAATTTTATACTAAAATTAATGAATTTTAAGGACATTTTATATATACAAGTACATACATTATTTAATAATTAGAATACGAGGACACGGGACAACTCCACTGAGGATGAAGAGGATATCAAAGATGTTTCTGGTGAACTAGGCAATGGGGGTTAAAGGTTAATCTTCTTGAATGAAACGCGTCCAGAACTCTATTGCTCTCAGCGAATTAGGATCTACTAAAACCAGTTCAAGATTTATGACCATCATAAAATGTATTCAAGAGAGAATAACTTGAAATTTTTTCAGAAATACTTTCAGAAAAGGGAGAACAAAAACTGAATCACAAAAGAAAAAGTTCGTTATATAGAAAATGCACTTCGCTATAGAGCGGTTATTTCATGAAGAAAATCGTAAAATGTTCAAGGATCCGGGAAAAAGTTTGCTATATAGAAAAATTCGCAATATAGAGGTTCGCTATATAGAAGTTCGACTGTATTTTTATTAATACTATTATCATAATATGATTAATTAATTAATTATTGAGTGAAGATTGATTTTCATTCAATCTTTATGCTTATGGACAAGTATACATGGAAATACCAGACATGACTTAATTTTCCATTATTACTTTAATGCATTGTATCAAAAACAAACTGGTGCTTATAACACTTCGAAAAATCTTGTACTGTAATCCAATATTGTCCTGTCTTTTGAATATGCAACCAAATATTTGCATAGAAATCTCAACTGATGGTCTATCATTTACAAACAAAAATACATTCTTTCATTGTCTTAAATAGTATTATATGCTTACGTTCATTGTATTATGATAATGCAATAATATCCTAAATACTTTAGCGAGATATTTTAACTTATTACAGGAAATTTGATTTGGTAACAAAAGTTGAAGAGATATGTTATTATAATATAGGCTTTTAAAACCTCTTTCAAATGAAGCTGTTAGAATTAATATAAATTAATTATATATTTCTAAGTTCCGCTGTTTCCCTAATTAGGTTAATTTGGAAAGAAAATAATTCTGTGTGAGAAATATATTAAATTAACACATTCCCAAATGTTTTAATTTTTCGTCGCAAAATCAGATATATTTAATTCATTTAAAAGGAAAACTCTAAGTCGATGAATTTCACACACACACACACACACAATATAATGCAAAGGAAACGTTTAAACTTCATTTTGAGACGAATAAAAGTTTGAAAATGCAACACGTGTCGAAAATAGACATCTTTCCCATACACACATTTGGAATTCTTTTTAACATTAAGAAATTAATTTTCGAATAATTTGAGATAAAAAACAATCTGAGATTTTTAAAAAAAAGGGGGAGGGCTATAATTTAACCCATGTTGTATTTTGGAAGTTAAATATGTAACATATTGCACTGATATCTAGGAAGAAAGGAAAATTTATCTTAAAAAGGAAGCATGAATTGCTTTATATATATATATATGTACCATGGGTCAAAAAAAGTTATTCAAATTATCATATAAATATATGCGTTTTATTTAACGCTATTCTCTCTCTCTCTCTCTGCATAGGTTTTGTGTGTCTATGGTAGCCTAAAAGTCAAGGTCTCAAACTAGTGGCTGCCGTATCATAAGTCCTAACCTAATGCCACTGAATACCCGCCATTTAAAGGGGGCCGCTACACTTTAAATCTGCCGAGGCTTAAACGTCTTTCCGTTGGTGTGGAAGTTAGGAGAAGGGGGCCAGCTCATTGGCCATCCGCGTCATTTGAGCGTTGTTTGAAATTACGAGGTCCGTCAGAAATACCCTTGTGCAGCTTTATAGTGCGTCGTTAATATAACTCTTACTTAATCATTACATTGGTTCTTATATATATCCGAACACACACGTTCGGAGTACTTTTTGACGAAATAACATATTTAAACATTATAAATGTTTTTAGGACTCAATAGCAGTAAATACTAATATTTAACCAACAATATTTAAAATACATTGCCTAAATTTCATAAAAACCGCAATTATAAGGGAAATTTTAGCAATATTTTTGTAAAACTTCAAAGCAATTAGAGAAAAAAGTAACATACATCCAAACAAATAAGATACATTTATCTAGAGAATATACTAAAATTTTAATGTTTTATTAAAATATGAAAATTTTAGAGCTGATTGAGTAAACATTATAAGAAAAGTCACATTCTTTGAGACTATTATTTTAGTAACAGGCCCTAACTCAAAAAGTATTCATACAATAAGAAATATTTTAGTACATTCTCCAGAAAATAGCATAAATATCAGGTTCAAAAAGTTTTATAGAAGCACATTTATAATATTTTGTGTTATCAGACTCACCATGATAGATTTTGAACAATTTAAATGCCCCCTTTTGGTAGATCAAAGACCCACTTCCTGTTTTTCTAATTTTATAAAAATGATTGTAATTTAGCCTCTGGGTAGTGTAGATACAAAACGAAGTATGTTTTGTAAAGCCAAAAGATAGATGTATTCAATAAAATAAATAACAAAAATATCTGTCTTGACTGAATTTTTTCATTTTCAACGTGTTTGGATACAAGCTAATAAATTTCTGGTCACGGTTGTCCAGTGGTTGCGGTCGCGATATCGTGGACGATGTGTTATTAGTTTTACTAAAGATCTACCGTAGAGAGAAGTGAGTGAGTGAATATTAACGTCGCACTGTCCAGCTACACGAGAGCTTTTGGCGACGAACCTCATCATTTTGAACCATGGTCAAATGAAGATTACGACACCTAGGATAGTACCCCCTCTCCTAACTACCCCACCAACGGGAGGACATTTGAGCTCTCGACAGATTTAACGTTCATCGCCAAACAATCTGATACCTTGACCACTAGGCTACCTCAGCTACCCGTATAGAGGGGATGACGTACGTTAAAACTGTCAAGGTTTAAGTCTTTTCGTTGACGTAGTGTGGTAATTTGCAGAGAATGCCAGTTCACGTTTCGTCCACGTCGCTTGACCTTGGTTCAAAGTTACGAGGTCTGTCTAAATAACCTACGTGCTGCTTTATAGTGCGGCGTTAAAAACACGCACATACTAAACAAATAAATTATATGAAGGAAAATATTGTAATAATCGATTATTTAAAAATACTTATAACTTTTTTATTTATATCTTAAAGACAAATTCTCTCTAATTTTTTAAAAAAGAAAGAACTGTCGTGGTTATAAAAATATTTATTATCGAATTACTAAGAAATTTTGTGACCACATATACTATTTGTTGTGTTTCTTATACTTTTAATGATATCTTTCGCAAACTGGATTTTAAAGTTTATAAATAAATGCTTTAATGTTAAATGACTTTCTTTTAAAAGAATGTGATGAGAGAAAGATTGTTTAACATAGAATCATTTTTAGAGAAAAATGTTTCGGGAAATTTATTTGTGCAGCATAAAGAAAATTTTAGTGTTAAGTTTTTGTAGAGACGTATGAAGAAGTTGGGATGAAAGAAATACAGCAAAAGATAAGGACTACAATCCTCACTTTTATAAAGTAATTAGATTAGATAACACAGTACAGTGAAAAATAAAGTGTTTATCTGTTAACGGGGTCAAAGTGGATGATGTATCTCTCTCGTAAAAACAGTTTATTCCTAATTAGGTTGTTGAAATTATGTTTAAAATATGATCTCTCAAATTTCATTTTTACCTTGTAATAAAAGAGAAAACTTTTTTCCTAAGATAATTATTTTAGTAGAAAGGGAACAATAAGTCTAAGTGTATACTTCCTTGAAAAGATTTAAATAAAATTTACAATAATGCTGTATTGAAAAGAGTTTAAATAAAAATGAGTTTGTGACGGCTCACGCGTCCTTTCTCTAACATAACCTCTGTGTTCTTTGACGGCCACGATTAATGGCAAATCTTTTCCAACCCAAATCCAAGAAGTGAAACGAAGGATAGATGCAAATAAGATAACCTTTAAAAGGACAGAAGTTTTAGTAAGCGCGATGGCAATTTAGAGAAAGTTCAGTTCAGAAAAGGTAGAAGTGTAAATTGACGGCCTACCCAAGAATCACGGAAATCTCGCCATTAGTACAAGGTACGTACCATTGTACTCGAGCCTAACGGAATATCTGAAGTTGATTGAACCGGTGCTTGAAAATTCAAGGTAGAAGAAGATTATTTTCCGAATTCGAATATATTATTAGGAATGAGAGTAGGCGGATATAGTATAATTATATAAATAAGTGATCCAATTGCGCGATCTGTGTTAACTACGGCTACGTGTTTTGGTTTATTCTCACTTAATATAAGTTTGTTCGATATATAAGTAATTTAAGTTAAACTCTTAATAAAAGTCATATTAAGAATTCTAAAATGTCTCTTCATTTCGAGAATCCCACACCTCTAACTTACGCTGAAACCCCACGATATGGTCGACAAAGATCGGCCATATCACAAATCTATAAATAATTTTGAAAATATCTACTAAATGCATTTTATAGACAAGAGCAGAAAGATAGAAAAAGTAATGGAAATAAAAAAATATATATTTTTATATATAGTTCAGTCAACTCTAACGATTTGTTCTATGCATATTGTTACGAATGCTGTGCAATTAATGCTTAAAATACTGTAAATAATTTATATCTGGGTGTTTAATACGTTAATTTTACTTTATGTTGTATTTATTTTTTATGTTAAAGTTGTTATATTCGCAAGCAACGCCGTTTCGTGCACTGCAATAGTGATTCAATGGAAACTTGGCAAAATATTGGCGATACAGCCAAATTGGCATCATTTTTGGTGACCAAATTTGGCGGGTTGGGGACCCTTTTTAGTGCCTTGGCTATCATAGGGATGCTTTTGGAAATTACTGGAGAAATCTATTTATTTCACGATCTGTGTGTGTGTGTGTGTGTGTAAACAAGAGTCGCTTGCTGAAATTGAGTCTGCATTTTTTTTACCGTTGAAGAGTCGACCAGCGATTAGTTGCTACGATTGAGCGAGTGCTTGTGAATAATCTTACTTATTTTTATTTCTAGACGCTGATAGTTATGTCTGAGTGTTGTAGAAAGGTATGAAGGCCTTTTATTTTGCGAATTTTGCTGCTGTAGCTGTATATCCTGTATTTTAAGAACTTTTTTCTACAAAAAACTCATCGCTCCTAAAGAGCTTTTTTTTCTTCTTTTTTGCTCTGGAAGACTGATAGCATAAAATCCTCGAACCCCGATCTACAAATCAATATTATCGTTTACTTAAAACAATAGCGGTTATTTTTTTTTTACAATTTGAATATCGTATTGCTGTATTTATAACATAAATTTGTTTCGTAAAAATTAACAATTCGGAGTTCATTAAAACAGCATTGATTTTTAATCATTATTTTATTTAAAACATGCATAATTACACTTAAGACCGGGATTGCTACAATTCTTTAATTAACGTAGTTGACAGAAATCTTTCTTTTATTTTATTTTCTCCAAAAATTATTAATTCTTCAAGGAAGAAAAATTGAGAAATTAATCCGAATAAAAATAGAATTAATGAATACAAATAGAAATTACATCTGTTTTAAAAAATAAATAAAATAAAAAAGAAGAATTATTTTATAAAATTATTTTCATTCAGGAAATTTTGCAGAAATGTAGATAGTTGATATAAAACTTTCTGCCTTGAAATTTTATAAGAATACATGGAGTTTTTCTAATAGTAAAATTTCAAAAAGTAATTGTGGAGTTTTAGAATATAAAATATAAATTTAATTCTCTTGGAAAAACGCCATTCTGAAATTTACATTATTTTTTTATTATGTCCCGTAGTTTGCAAAGTTATCAACCTAAAAACAAATGTCCCAAATCATTATCATTCATTTATGCTTTTATCTTTATAAATGAATTAATTATTTTAAATGCGCCATTTACATATATAGTACAATGCAGTAGCGTAACGGAGAATATTAGGGCCCCCTCCAAAGTCAGGTTTTGGGCCCCAAGCCCAAGTACGTACTTGGTGCCAGTCCGGCTTTGGGTCCCATAGAACCCCTGCCCCTCCCCGCGATGCGGGGGTGTACGTTACGCCACTGGTACAATAGGTTAAATTCATGTGACGTCAGAGTCACATGATAAATACAATCTCGTGTTTGCAGCTTACCATTTCATAAATTCATGTGGTGTCATAGTCACATGATAAATACAATCCCGTGTTTCCAGCCAATCAGTTCATAAATTCGTGTTATGTCATAGTCACATTATAAATGTATTCTAGGGTTTCCAGCCACAATCAGCTTATCATTTCATAAATTCTTGGGGTGTCATAGTCACATGATAAATAAAATCTCGTGTTTGTGCAGCTTACCATTTCATAAATTCATGTGGTGTCATAGTCACATTATAAATATATTCTAGGGTTTCCAACCACAATCTGTTCATGTGCTTTGCTGTTGTCAACTTTTACATAAATTTTCGGTTAAAAAATACATATTTATTAACAATAATAAATATATATTACAAGATAGATATGAAATAAGATAAATATATAGATATATAGATATATCATAACATATAGATAAAAAAAAGTATTTTGATTTAAAATAACTCATATAAGATTTTTTTTTAATTTAGAAAATTTTTGAAGAGAGAGAGAGAGTCTTAATATTTTTGTGAACATCTTTACACAATTATATCAAGTTTTTAATTTTATCCAAATTGCACAAAGTACAAATGCAAGTCTAATGACAGTTTTGAATTCAATGGAGATCACGTGATTGCATGTATCACGTGACCGCCAGGAATTTAGTCCTATTAATGGATAATTAGTTGTATTGATTTTAATTAGGATACATTTTTAAAATTCAACAGGCAAATTTATTAAACATTACATTTTAGTTACTTTCAGTTTTAAATTAAAAAAATTATATATATAAAAGGAACCATATGAAAATATGCTACCACTCGAATTTAAAATTCCTTTTATTTAGAATACTTTTTGATTTTGCTGTATTTTAATTAGTAATGAATAGTATTGCAGTATTTTAATAACTAATTCTTTATAATTCTCGAACATTATAGTAAAAATAATTCACTAACTCAGTACAATATGTCACTATTATTTTCCGAATCATTTATACTACTCGCGATGAATTTATTCTTCTGAAAAAAGAATTGCAGAAACGAGAGACTCTTTTTCAAATGCTTTCAGAAGAGAATGAACTACATTTTTCATTCAGTAGAGCATTATTTATACAAACACATAAAGCGAAACAGCGATGGTTTCCATGTTTTAATAATATTCAAATTTTAAAGTAACTTTAAAACAATTTCTTGTTTAAAATAGTCTGTTGTGCTTATTTTAAATTCTCTCTATAATCATTTTATTCCTTTTATTAAAGTAATCTGTGAATGAATTCCCGTAGTTGTACAATTGTTTCATTTCTCTATACAGGAATCTTCAAGTAATTAAACTTTTCTTTCATGTACAGAATCACAAACTTTTTTTTATTTCTTTTGGTAAAGATTAACTTCATTTTTTGGAGGGATTTCAGAAATAGCTTTTGTATTTTTCTGTTTTGATTCATCATAAATGCCTAAGGCAAAGGAATTGTTTGTGAATTTCCTGAGGGTATAGACAATACCCTTTTACCTTTAAAAATTATCTGCTCTTCAAGAAGAGAGGGGAGGGGGGGGGAAGAAACAATGTTTTGTTTTAGTGTTATCTGTCTTTGTAATATTTTGAGGTGACTAAAAGTAATAAATTTTTAATTTACGCTTCATGAGTTTATTAAAATACAATGCATTTCAGTGCCTTTTAACTTGATGACAATTGAGTAGTTTTTCGACTTTTTTTTTCAGGAACTTTGCTTTTCTAGTATTTAATTAAGTTTTTTTCAGAAAAGTGTAAAGTATTTGTGTGAAATATAATCATTTCAAGCTACGCGAGGGTTGGCGATGGACCTTAATTTTAATTAACTCATGCTGTGGCATCCCACACCCCAAACTTCTACAACAAAGAAGTAGAATGGTCATCACAGGGCACTTGATTTCTGATGAGGTTTTAATCTCCTGTCTTAAGGATATTGTTAAGCATTACTGGTAGAGCTTGCCATGTTTATTGGGAGAATAACAAAATTAAGAAAAATAAAGTTAAAAATTAAAGTTAAAATTCAAAGTTAAAATTGTGACCTTGAAAATTTACAAGTTGTTTAAAAAAAATTTCCTACTTAGATCAACAAAGGAAAATTTTATTTTTTAGCTACTTTTTATTAAATAGTTACAATTCATATAAATATGTATATACACATGACAGAATCACAACATTAAGTGTAATTAATTTTTATTAATTATCATTAAAGTATCGTATTGTCATCCCAAACAATCGTCTATATAAAATTTTAGTTCAACTGGAATGCTTTAAAACTAAAGAAAAAATCTTTTAAAGTTTTGACCCAAGTCGTTAAAAATAAAACCAAAGTGACTGTATGTGTATTTCTTTAAATAATTAATTTCAGTCAATTAATTTTAATTAAATTATCGTATTTTTACTCCAAACAATAGTGTATAGAAAATTTCAGCTCAAATGAGCGCTTTAAATTGAGAGAAAAAAGCCTTTTCACAAGTTTTGACATAAGTCGCCAAAAAATGATGCCAACGTGGCTGTATTTGTAATTCTTTGAATAATTAGTTTTAATCGATTAATTTTTAATAATTATAATTAAATTATTGTATTGTCATCCAAAATAATCATGTATATAAAATTTCAGCTCAATTGAGCGCTTTAAAATGTATTTTATTAACGATTGAAAATTCCACCAAGATAAATAAATAAATATATAGAGAAAGTGAGCTAATAATAGTAGGAATTGAAAAATAAAATTGCTGGAGCTGATTTTGTTGTCTGTGTTGAAATAAAAAGAGCAGTGAATCTGTGTTGTCCAAGCTAATACCGTTACCGGAGGCTAGCGAACGGAAAACTTCTTTGAGTCTCGACACATTAAAAGCGTCAATCATTAGCCCCTTTACACTAGAAGTCATTAGGGGCACCAGGACTTGACAGAAATAAAATCAACTACAAGTTCGGGACCATGACCCTTAGGACCAGGGTTTCTTTCCCGCGAAATCATCCGATTTCCGTACTTTCTGTGTTCCCGGGAAATCATTCGATTTACGAACTTTCTGTGTTCTCGGGAAATCATCGGATTTCAGTACTTTTTGTATTCCCGGGAATTACACTTTGTTCTCAGGAATTCCCGGGATTGGCCCGAGACTTAAAAAATCTATGAGATAGCTATATTTTTTGACGATTGTGGATTTCAACCTCAAATACAAATTTTAGCTGATTATACGGAGATAATTTGCGATCGTTCACCTGGAACTTCCTGGACGGAGTAATTTTCGTTTCTCCAGCAGTGGGGTAAGAATGTAAAAACAGAAAGATGGGTTGGTGAGAATTTTTCCAGCTTGTGGTGGGAAAAAGTAAATCCTTGGCAAAATCAGTTCCTGTCTGTCTATCAAACATTGTTATTTCAACTAAAAGTATTTGATTTTTAAAGAAATCGTACTTTTTAGCCTACCAGCTCGACCAATCTGATCAAACTTTCGAGATCTTGACTTATGTGGATAATGTAAGTATTAATACTTAAAACTATTATATCTTTACTTTTTTTAAACCATTGTTTCGTATACTTGTTTTTATTATGAGCTATTTAATTGAATCAGCAATTTGAAGAAGCGAATGAAGCCTCAAACTGTTTGGGGAAGAATATTTTTAAGCAATCTAACAACTTCTCTGATTTATTATTTTTCTTAACCAAACTTCCGTGTGAGATTCTTACATTAATATTTATTTACGTTTATGTAACAATAATTTAGCAATTCCATGAACAAGAAATCGATCATACGAATAAAATCTCTTAAATTCCGTATTTAATATTTTTAACGTACGTAATCGTTACTTTAGCAGCAAATAAATGTTTATGTATGTATTAATATTTATCTCTTAGTAGCAACATTAGATAAATAATTAATTCAGCTTCGACTAATTAATTTTCAAACGTATATGAGTCAGAAAAGGAATATTAATTTTAGAAAGCATTTTTTAAATGTGAATTTTTTTTTCGAGATTTTTAATTTACAAAATCTTTTAGTGCTAAAAATGATAAATTCCATTAAAAAACTACCTTTTAATTTATGGAAAGATTTTTCCTCTGCATATATGATAAAGTTGAAAATAAAAAATCGAGGCGTGGGAACAGCATCTGTAAAATATAGTGTGATATATTTATTTATTATTAACTAAGTAAATTCTTTTTATTCGAATTTGGAGCAATTTCTTTCTTTAGAATAATTATTAATTCCTTCGAAATAGATTTTGCAGATTTTGTTACTATAACTTCAGCTGAAAATTATGTATCAAAAAATCCATTGGAGTACAAGGGCTGATTTTAAAATTTCTGTCTGCCTCACAAAATTATACTAATTTTGCAGAGAGGATGGATGAAAACATATCTGATACATTATTTGCTCTTTTAAAACTTTTTCAGTTTTATTAATAGTTATATGACATACATTTTAAATTTTTTATACACTGGTGTGCAAAACTTAAGCAACAATGTAAAAATTTAGCGGATAGCCATGAAATTGCAGAAAAGGAGGTCTGGAGATCAGTAGAGGGAACACGTAAGTCAGTAGAAACGTCATGCGTATGCAAATATCAGGAACAAAACATCAGAAGCGATGTGAGCGTACGCAAAACGCGTGATGTCGGCGCGCGCTGCTCAACAGTAGAATGAAATGAAGGACGGAGACGCAATTCACCATATTCTCTGCAAGTGCCAGTGAGTCAGTTCGTGAAATATGGCTAGAAGAAATCATCTGGATGACTTCACACGTGGAAGAATGATCGGAAAGCTGGAGGAGGTGCGTACTGTCACCAGTGTAGCTGCAGAGTTCGGAATCAACAAAAGTGTCATTTCGCGCGCTTGGAAAGCGTTCCAAACCACAGGTACAGCTGTTAGAAAGGTTGGTGTGGCCGCCCGAGGACGACAACTGCAGGGGATGGTCGATATATCATCCTGCAGGCAAAGAAAGTTCGACAGCGCCATTTCTCAGAAACTCTGTACAGCAACAGGTCGACAAGTGT
>BMAV01027119.1:112942-124230 GCA_019973955.1 Trichonephila inaurata madagascariensis | reverse complement strand
ATGGTTATTCTGCAGCACAGTAAATTCTCAAGACTAAATCAGAACACAACTTCTCAATAGAGTGTATAAAGTCTATTTCTTACTCTTTATAATGCGGTTAAACTCACACACACAAAACGCGTGATGTTAACATTGTCACACAAATCGGTTTCCTCTCTTCTAAGCTCTCATCCCTTCTTGGTCAGTGACCTCGCATTTCCTGTGTAGGTGGGGGAACTGTTTATTAAAGCCCCTCTTTGGGATGGGGGAAACGTTCGAAAAGAAAATGTACACATGTATTTCTTATGACTTAACAAAGACTTTTTGAAACGGTAAATGAAGTTTGTTGATGAAAATTGAAGTGTTACAGAGAAGTGCAATTTTTGTAGTCAAATTCTCTCGGATTGCAAATAAGAAAAAGCATATTTTCAAGTTATTTTTTGTATCAACAAGTAATTTAAAAATTTCTACAGGGATTTAAAATGCCGCTTTCGTATTTTATTGCATTTTTTCATTGAAATATTCACATGTACAATCTATTTTATTTGTTTTTAAAACAAATTTTTGAACGAATTGATAATTACTAAGGTATGATAAAACTTTCGATTTTTATGCTTGATCTTGGAAGTTTTTTTAAAAATATACCGTACATTGCAGTAGAGATTTTTAATTATTTGAAGATAAATTGTGTTTCTAAATTATTTTTCTTTACACTTTTTCGTATCATTTCTTCAGAAATTTGGATTAATATTAAAATATTGATCCCGTTGCAGCATTGTTAACTTAAATATGAATATTTCAAAGCCCACTGCTTATAGTTGCGTAATGATGAATACATATTATTATAATTAAAATCAATAAATAAAATGCGATATTAATTATGTGTAACCGAGAGCAATTAATAATTTTTAACAACTAATATTTTACATTTAAAATGTATTGTTTAAAGGTAATTCTTATGTTTCTCCATTTTTTTTACTTGCTATTCATTCTTTTTAATAAGTTGTTGTTATTTTTCTATGTTTTTGTTTATTTAAAAAAACAACAATTACCCAATAAAATTATGCATACGTAAAGATGTATATTATATAGTTGTGTATAAAAAATATAATTCCATTATGGTATTCGTAAAGTTGAAAAATATCTTAACCGAAAAATATTACTTTTGAATACAAATTGTACTATTATGTTTCCGTTTTTACCATATTCATAATTTTTTCATCATCATTAAACATATTCAAAAAGTAATAGGATAATGGACTCTGTTATCCAATTGGAAGAAATATCGTCGACCTAGTTATGAGAATGCGTAACTCCTTCAGGGGTGCTAATTTGATAAAGGAGTGCCTCGCGCCAAGTTGTTCATGTTCAACAAGATGGGTAATAACATTACAATATGATTACCTTGATATCTTTATCATGCGGTTGCTATATGGGGATAACGTATATTAGAGTTAACTTTTATTAATTTTTTTCCCGTGGTAACCATATTAATTTCAGACGATTTTAATTCGATTTCTTTAAAAATTGAACCATTTATTCTTCAATCTACTATTTCAGTCTTCTGTTGTACGGACACACACACACTTCTGACGGATATTTCTAATGTCATTGGTGAGTACCAAGATATTTTTTTCAAAAAAATAAGAGCTGTGCTTTTAATTATTGCTATAAATATAGCACATTATCTCCTTTATTTTACTTTTTAATAATACTTTTTTGTACGCGTTCCTTGTTCGATTAAATTCATTGAGGGAACTCGCATTTTTTGGAATATTGCAAGTTATCAGCACTTGTTAACTGATATTCATTATTAATTTTAATACATATTACGTAATTATTATATTTGTAATACAATATAATAATTATTAAATATAATAATTGTTTTTGGAGTTTACTACTTAAGAATCGATTTTCATTTTTAGCCCCTGGTATGGAAGTATTATGAGGAGTGAAATTTGTACAAGTGTTATCAAAAATGCGTTACGCTGTGTTCTGTGCATGCGTCAAATCGCTGTTGGAAGAAAGCAGGTACTCGAGTACTTTAGCGGTAACTTAATAAGCCAGTAACAGCCTCCAAGAAGGAGTGATACATTTGTGTAGTGGTTATGTTTCTGGGCCTCGGATACAGTGATCACGGGTTTTATACTCCTAAGAGGCACCACCGCTTTCCGTTCAAAAAGCATATATTTTAAATAAAACGTGTTTGGCTTAAAACAATAATTATTCTTTATTTTAAAATGTAGCCCCTTATATTTACTCTAAAAAAATCCATTAATAGTTGTCTTTTTTAGGACATTCGATCTTTTCTTTTTTTAGACGCTTTTAATGAACTAGATTTTCTTAGTGCCCTTTTTTAAGCAAACGGTTGTCTCGAGAAATTAGAAAATGATTATTAATATTCCAATTTAAAATTTCAACTCTTAAGAAAGAAATTATTTTTACAAAATAATAAATATGTTGGTTTCTTATAATACATTTTACATCAGATACTTTTCCGTCTTTCCATAAAAACTTCTTCGATTTGTCAACCATTCTCTTAATTTACGAAGTACGGAAAGAAACAGCTGAAAGAACCAAATGTTGAAATGTTTCTATCATTTTGAATGTTTTTCTTATATAATGAAAGTACATAATGAGAATTAGAAATATGTTTTATTATTTTAAATTCTGAGTGTGTGTAAATATATATATGTCAGGCCCCAGGCCTGCTGGTAAAATGAGGAGGGCATCATCTCTATAATAGCGTCTTTATTTTGTTGCAATCACATAAAATCCAACATGGCGGCTCTTTGGCGCGCAACGGAGTAGAACAATAGACAACAATTCGGCGAGGAGTCACCAGCTAAGCCTTTTCGAGTCTCCTTCGTCAGCGCTCTCTCCACCTTTAACTAGGCTTATTTACCCACAAATCCTTACGCGATGGTAAAGAGTTCGCTCTATTTTCCTTTATTACTTAATTTTGTAGCTAAACTTTTCAATCTTGACATATATATAATAACGAATGTGAACTTTAGCATATACGGAAGGTGATTCTAAGCTACTGAAGAAACATTATCATGAACATCCATTCACGTTTGGCGGCGATTTCAATAATGATTTCGTTAAAGATGAAGGATTGAAATAAGTACAATTTTTAAAATCAGAGCTTTATTTGGATTCTGGTAGAGCACTAGGGATGACTAGGTAAGGTACAACAATTGATGCGACGTTTTCACGATTCGTAAATCATGTATCTACCGACGTTCATGTATCATACTTAAATTGCCACAAGCCTCTTCTCACAGTGATTAATAATGGCGAGAGTATTAATGTAATTAATACTCAGAGTGAAATTAATAGTGAAGTAAATGAACCTTTTTTTCACAATGTACTCATATACTATGAGTAACGTATATTTATCTAACATAATTGTTGTATGAAACTCAGTGGCTGAGTGGTTAGTGCATTACACTTCTACACCGCCGGTTCGAAGCCCGGGCTGGGCAAGGTTGACTCAGTCTTCAGCGGGATGAGAGTCCTTGCTTGGGAAATTAACACTGGAGGTTTAGTGTCAGACTGACCACACCTGATAGGAACATACGATCCTGCACCTCAGAGCCCAAGGTCACTTTTTCTGAGTTGGGCAAAGTAGGCTTTGGCTCTCATGGGCAGTTGTGCCATTGAGTTAATTGATGTATATTAGAGAAGTTTTTTTAACGAATTAATATGAAAAATGTAAATAGAATAAAGAATATATATATTTTCATATATTCCCTTATAATATTTTCAGTATTATATAAGATTCATTTATTTACCCTGTCTGCCTACTATATAATCAAAGACAACCGTACTTAATGAGTAAACTCCAGTCGTACGTCGGAGTTAATACACATAGTTTTTTTATATACTTTATTATTATATTATATGAGCATTTTATTATATATAATAATTATATAAGTATTATTATCCATAATAATTATATAAATATTATTACATATAATAATTATATAAATATTATTACATATAATAATTATATAAATATTATTAGATATAATAATTATATAAATATTATCATTTTTTTTACTATTAAATTATATAATATAATAATAATAATACAGGTATATTATATCGTCGGTCTAATTATCAGACTGCGTAACTCTATCTGGGATGCTAATTTGATACAGTAGGGCTAGGCGCCAAGTTGTTGTTTATGTTCACCAAGATAGGCGATAATATTACAATATGGTTTACTTTGATATTTTTATCGTTCGATAATGTGGTTGCCATGGGGATAACGTATATTAGTGTTAGTTTTTTGTTTTGATTTTTTTCCCGCGGGATCTCTGCTCAGCAAAAGTAACACATTGTTACAAATTTTGGGTAATAAACGCTTAAAATAGTGCAAATAATTTACATCTGGAAGTGTAATACATTAAAATGACCTTCTGTTGTATTTATTTTATGTAAAAATCTTGCCAACACCTCTCCCTTCGAAATCTAGTTTTATTATGAAATAAAAAAAAGTCGTAATTACACTGATCGAGGAATAAATTAAAAGTGGAGCGCGCACTGAGGCATGACGTAGACAAAGCAAAAGGATTAAGGAATCGCGCCAAAAAGCGCTTGGCACGTTGCACTCCTATATCAAATCAGTAACACCGGTGGAGTTACGCAGTCTGATAATTAGGCCGGCGATATAACTTTATTATATATAATTTTTATTAAAATTATATTGATATTCATTATTGTTTGATATTGGTTATTTTTAAATTCTATTCCTATATTCTTCATTTGAAATATATTTCACACAAAACAGTTCTTTACAATTATTTTCCTGACGATTTGTTACCGCTGAGGCGCCATCCTGTATTCCTCGTAACTCGACAACAACCGGCTGCTTGGCGTGATTAAGGAATCGCGCCAAACAGCGCTTGGCGCGTAGCACTCCTATATCAAATTATTTCCTTTGTGAAGTTACGCATTCTGAGAATTAGGCCGACGATATGCTGAAATTTATTACTTAAAAGTAATAGTTATACTTTAATATTTGGATTGATTGCAAATGGAAAAATAAGACACAAACAACATTTTTTTATTATTTAATATAAACAGTACAATTTTTCATTACAGTAAGTTTGTAGCTACAATTTGGTAAAGCAAAATATAAATGAAAGGAGATACACCACACAGACATTCATTCTATCTAAGAAGAGCAACTAAAATTTTGTATATTAAAAAAATAAAAGAATTAACAATTTCAATCATAATATTTTTTCAGAGCTTTTTTTAGAAATAATATCTTTGGGAGACTCAAGAATATATTTAAAAGATTTTCCATAATAAGAATAGTATGGATTTTTTATGCCAAACTTCCACTATAGTTTTCTTGATCAAGCGAATGCAATAAGTCCTAATTATTCTACATTCGTTTTTAAATTCGATAGGCAAAGGACTACATGATTTTTGTATTTAGAATGGATTTTTAGAATATTCATATAGAAACTGATAACAGCATATTCAAGTAGTTCAATCTAATAAATTTAATAACAGAAAAAAACATCTCATTTTTTACGAGATAATTTACTTTGATGAACTTTTTGTTGAAAAATTAAAAATAACTGGAATTATTGGATACATAGCATAGCAGGAGTACATCATGAACGACATACACAAATAAGTATATAATGGGATGCAGGTTTTGTGATATTCACAATGCATATATATACATAAACATTGAAAAGTTTATAGTTAAGGTTTATGTATGTGCTGTAACAGATATACACTGTTCGGAAAAGTCAATGAATACACTTGGTGAGGACACATAAACATAACATCACTTTCTTGTTCAAAGTCCTCATGGTACTCATATTCGAAGGACAATAGAGCATGAATGAAATATTTTAATCTTCATTATATTCATTGCAATATCATTCATTTCAGGATATTGGCTGTGCATTGGCATGCTTATACATAAAGATTTTCTTTTTCAGTTTTTTAGATACGCAAATTGTATCAGTTTACGATAAATGCATGCTGGTTCACACACTTTGTTTTATTAAGCACAGTAAAAAAAAATCATAAAACGCTAAACAGGGAGAAAAATGTCAAAAATTTAATATAGGGGTACAAACCTACCAATTTAACATTTAATTTAAAATAAGAAAGCCGCTTTCCTGTGCCACTTATATCATGTATAGATAGCACTATTTATCGAAGAACTTCACGTTTTAAGTTCGATCCATATGGTTGCTCTCAAATATATGATATTGTTTTTATAATATTTTGAATTGTGTGTCATCTTCAACATTTAACAGTCCGTGAAGACATAACACTGAAAGTAAACAAGAGAAGAGGGATTCAACATACGATGATGATATGCTTTGGTTGGAGGAGAATGTTCATTTTTTTCAGTTGTGGTGTGAGCAGCTGTTTCCAGTGCTGTTGGTGAAGCCATCTGTGTTGCAGTGGTCGCCGACTTGTCTATTGGTGTTGACGCGTCTCCTCACACTGGGTTGTCTTTCAACGCTCACTGAGCGTTGACGGAGGCTTGAACGACTGGAAATCAAACAAAAAATATTGAATTAAAAATATTTTTAAAAGCGTTTTACATACGTATATTACACTTGCTTTCTCTTTTGGGTTCATTTCCATTTTTAAGGTCATATGTAGTAAAAATCAGAATACAAAAAGTTTTTGCCTTTTAAGGTATCCGACTACGTTCGGAACCATGATTTTGCAAAGCGTATAACTGGATAATATTTATGATATTTAGTGTCACTTAGATTAGAAAATGTACATAAAATTGTTTGAGGAATATTATTACAATAAAAAATTATTTGAGTACAATATTTTGACAAAAAATGAACATAGAATGACCCATTTTCAAAATAATCTATTGTGAAAAATGCTTCTATTATAATAATATTTTGCCTGTATATAGCTCAGACCTTTGTGCAGAGGCCCAACTAAATTTTTTGAAATATATAACTTAGAAGTGGGTTTATCCATGTTTTACAACAGAGGGGAGAAATTTTTTTTTTAAAAAAAAAGGCCAATAATTATTTCAATGGGTTGTAACTCTGAAAATATGTGAATTTTTCAAAAAAAATAGTTCAGACTCTCTGGAGAAGTCTTTACTTTATATAAGCACACACACACACACAAAATATTATTATTTTAGAATCTTTTTTTATAAAAGGAGAACATTTTGAAAAAAGATTATTCTAAGGTACTTTTTTTTGCCAAAATATTGTATATATATATTTAAATAACTTTTTTTTGTTAAATTCCCTTAAAACAATTTTATACATGTATTCTAATCTAAGTAACGCTAAATATCATGAAAATTATCTATTTATGTGCTTTTTTTTAAAATCTCGATTTCGAACATAATCGGATACCTTAACGGGAAAAAAATATGTTACTGGGCTATACTGGTTTATTATTGTAACAATATTAAAAGAGAAATATTTGCAGGTTATTCAACTCTGCCATATAAAAGGTCGACGCAAACATACGAGCGAGTTCTGATTCGACTAACACTTCATGCGTTGAATTTGTCAAAAGTCAGATGAATATTTATTAGAACTTATTTACAGGTACATAAAATACAAAATCTCAATTTATGTACATATCCGAGGGGGCGTTCCGGAAGTAAGAATATACACTTCTTTTGAAAGATAAGATAGCACACCCGGTGAAACAAACAGTAATCAAAAGAAATTACATTCGATGCTGGTTAAACGACTGAAACAACGTCATCGTCGCAAGAATGACGCATGCGTAGAGCGCCGAAGAAGAGAGAGTAGCAGTAGACAGGCGTGCCCGAGGTCATTCGAGTATAAATCACGATGGCAGACAGATGAGTGGTGACAATGTGTTTGCCAATGGAAATGCGTGCTGTTATTCGGTTTGAATGGACACATGGGACTAGTTTGTCCGCCAGGTCTCATCAAATAGTTGATCTTTGGTATTACATGTTGAATAAAGGAGGGGAAAATGTGGAGGATGAAGGTAAAATGAGTGTCCCTCTGGATCCACAACTGAAAACAATAATGGATACTTACGTATTGTCGCAACACACACACACAATCGCCAACTCTATTAATAACTCACCAATTTATGAACTCCGATTTCCTATGCATTGCATGCACTGATTTGGCAACCAGGTGCTTGATTTTATATAAAGTCGCCAATAGGTTGCGGTAACACGTAAGAATCCAATAATGCTAGAGTACAGGGTGAGGTGTACTTCAGTAACGTAAAAGCATCCAAATTCATTAGAGATGAAAAAATCCCTGTATTAAGTGCTGAGATGGAGAAGGCTGTGTAACTACTCCTTGCATCGCAGGGTACCAAGTTTTACCAAAGAAATTTCTTCAAATTGTTTGCACGCTACGATAAGTGACTCAATGTCTGTGGTGACTATGTCGAAAAATAATGCAGATGTAGCAATTTTTTCTGGCAATAGTTTCTGAGTGTAAAAAACTGACGAAACTTACTTTTGGAACGTCCCTCGTAATTATTGCACATAATACAAATATATAATTTATGTGTGTATATACAATTGAGTTTAGATTATGTGTTATTGATTTATTTGTGTAAATGCTTAAATCTTGGTATTTTTTTTTCTTAACATTGCCAATGTATTACCTTTATTTACTTTATATACTCGTAGATAAAAGAGAAGGCAAATATCACTCATTTAATCATTTAGGCCTATCACACATTTAATTATTTGTTCCCCCTACATTATAATTATCATTGAATCCAAACAATGTGCTTTTCTGGACAGAACTCTCACAATTTAATTTTACTTTGACTTTCTTGTCTGTAAAAAAGTAAGCCCCTTTCCGTATTCTGTATATATTAAATTACGATTCTCTTTTGGGATTAATTACTTCATTCAAATTGTATATTATTATTGTGTGTGAATATATATATATATATTTGATAAAGTAATGTATATGATTTTTATTGGTAAGTTCTAATTTAAATTAGGTTTACATTACTTTTAAAAAAACGAATCTGAGAAAATTTAGCTTAAAATATGGATTTAACGTATTCTCTTTTAAATTAACTCCATATCACCTTTGTTAAAGTAGGGATGGGGGAACATTACTTTAACAATTAACAATAAGAATTTTTAAAGGCAAATGTTCCTCTGACCCCGAAGAATATTCATTAGTACTACATTTTAATTAATCGGAGTTTATAATTTCCTTCGTGTTTCTTAGAGTTTTATCAAGATACAAAATATATACCAAGTTTTTGATTTGTGTGAAAACAGGGGTTATCGGTATGTATAACTCACTAAAAATTTAGTAACTCAATTATTTTAAGGCCTGAAACATGAAAATGACTCTTTTTTGTGATAATATCCAAAGAAAAATACAAATGTAACGCATGCTATACTTCCAAGACTGAAATGTAGATGCCACCACGTTATGGATATATTTGTAACGGAAGCACGAACTTGCATTACAGTACTTTTTCCGTCAGAGAGCGTTTGGATTCCAATGAGTTAGCATCTCCCACCTCACTGTTCAATCCTGGGTAATTTTTAAGTGAATTTGTTTTAATTTTTTCCAATAAATGTTTACTTTTAATTGTCTTGTACCGTCTAAGTATCCGTCTTTTGTAACTGTGATTTTTTTGTGTTATTAAATGTATTAAGTTACCCCGAGATTTTTTGTTGATAACTTTTGGTTTTAACCCAGTCATGATATAATGAACGGATGCACATATATAAACATAAATCTGAGCACACAAGCTTTCAAATTAAACATTCTTCAACATGGCACCCAAAAACGGATTAATTATTAGCATTCATACAGTATTAACGTAAAAATTGTTCAAAAATAATATCAGGAAATAAATAATTAATAATAGTTTAATCAATAGTGATCAATTCTCAGCAAAAATTCTCAGAAATCTTCCAAAAAAAAAAAAAAATCTATTATGGACAGTAGACGAATAATTTTTAAAAAAATCAATTTTCATTTTACTTTCAAATTCATGATTCAAAAAGCATTTTCGAAAACTGCCCAATACTAAAAAAAAATCATGTAAAAGTTTAAAAAATGTACTTTTTTTAAAAAAAAAAAGAAAGAAATGTAATAAAAAGTGCTATAATATACATGCATACATTTAACGTGGAAGCCCTAATCAGAATTTATTTAAATTAGCAGTGCCAGCAATGCGTCTCTGAAAAGTGACGCGTCACAAAATTCCAAATCTTCTTGATGTCATTACTAACACAAGAAAACATCATTTGTTCGCTTAGATTAATTCATTCTCGTTCTGGAGACACAGTTTATGATGGACCTTGAAATTTACCATAATAATTCAAATAATGAGTTGGTGCCTCATTACGTCATATGACGATTATGAGACACATCAGAATTTAATGAGAGGAAATCCCCACATAATAGTATACAATGAAGCTTAACTTCAAATCTGCAAGCAACCAGTTGCGAATCTGTTATTCTATTAACCAACTTCAACTGTCATTTGTAAGACACATAAAAAGCAAATTGTTTTATTTATGAAATCCTTGAATCAACAAGTATTATTAGAAGCTTAGTAAAGCTGTTTAAAGATTAAATAAGGTCAACAATGGTTTTCGTAAAGCTGAAGGTAACGATCGTTTATTATAATTTAAAAAGAAAATATAATAATTCAAAAAAGAATGGACTTTCAAATATTAACTACAAATAAATAGAGGAATTTACTTATGTTTCAGAAAGAAAATTCCAGTTTTTTTAAATATGTTTTGCAGTACGATTTCTGTGTTGTTGTTGTTGCTCTCATGCCACCTGCCTGACATAGTCAGATCGAGGCCCACGAAATTCATCGAGGCAATGGGCTAGATGTACGCCTGTCGTTGGCTTTTAGCCTTGAGCACCATACAGGTGACAGTACGATTTAGCTCGAAGAAATTCCCGAAGGAACGATAGATGGCGACACCACCTATCTCCACCTCCACAATTTAGGCATGGAACTGAATTGGAGGAAAATTTTCTCCAGTTCCCTGCACTCGTGATTCAGCACACAAGACTTTCGGACCCACTAATTTAACGAGCACGTGCTCCTCGTGTACTCGGAGGGCATTTGGCGGTACGGGCATCGAACCCACGGCCTTTACGATTTCTATGAGCCATTAGTTGCACCCCACGTATCGAATCTATACGACTTTTTTAGTCAGTTTTTGTGAAATATTGAAAGATCATCAATCTAAATAGCCGCTTCATCAGTGCCAAGAATTTGAGATTTGTAAACAAGGTTTTGCACGTATCCTCATTCGAAGAAGTTCGTAGGTGTTACGT
>BMAV01027119.1:89442-103489 GCA_019973955.1 Trichonephila inaurata madagascariensis | reverse complement strand
TTTAATATGTAAATACATAATAATGGTATAATGAAACTTTTAAATATGGTATATACCAGGGATGGCGAACCAGTGGCACGCGTGTCATCAATGGCACGTGACACAATATTTTGGGCACGCCACTGATCAAAATTTTTGCGTTTTATTTCAAAATAACAAAGTTCATTATGAAGTATTACGAACAAACGCGAGTGATCGGTGGCGGAACGGCTGGGAACACACTCGTTTCTCATTGTCTTGTCTTAGCTATATCGTGGACTACAGTTGCTTATGATGCCAAATTTGACTACGCAGAGAATTTCAAACTTGGTAAATCTAGAAATATGGTAAAGGCAAGAAAGCGATGTGTGTTTTCCGTTCTAGAACAGTGGTATGCAGAACATCGTCTGTAAAACGGCCTTTTAAAACATATCACAAATCATCTCGTCAAAAAAGTGAACCGCAGAAAAAAAATAAATTATAATTACTCAGAAACCATTTATCAGATGATTCCAATTCAGTATGCATTCTACTAAAAGATACATCTTACAATCATAATATAAGTTATTTCTCATCCAATCTGCAACAACAGAAGTCACACTAATGTTACTTTCATTTGAATCACACGTATAAGTAAAACATTTACAACTATACAGTGCAAAATGTATTTTTTCGTAGTAAGAGAGTAAGAGTTTTGGGCTGTTAGTATTTAGTTTTATTATTTTCCCAATAATCACAAGTCAAAATTATTTGACGGCACGTCTATATCTCATTAAACACTTCTTAAGAAAAAATGGCACGTTGATCTAAAAAGGTTCGTCATCCCTGGTATATACATTTCAAGAAAAAGTAATATTTACTTTTTATTTAAACAAACTTCCATATGTAAATGTAGCCGAAAACGACGGGTAACGGTAACGATTATACATTTACGTAGAACCTTAGAAAAAGCTCTATTATCCATTCAACATAACAAATTGAAAAAAGAATAATTTGTTGAAGTTATATAAAAATAGATAGTGATCCACATTGAGTGCAGCGCAACAACGCTGATCTAAAAGTAACCACTCACTCTGTTGATTTAATTTCTGTTTCGCTTTCATAGGAGGGTGTAAAGAAAATGCCGTCACATCTCCATGACAATCAAGCCCGTCTTTCAACCGGCTGCCGCATCTCGACGGAACGGGGAGAGAAGGGATGAATTTCTCTAATAACAAGGATGTGAAGAGAATATTATTTCCGTTACTCGTTTCTTCTTAAATAACTGCGTACGGTTATTGAAATTAAATTTTATCCTGGAAGTTTCAAAATCCTTTTCGTTAATGATCAATCTTTTTTAATACACGATAAAAACGATTTTTAGCGTATTTATTGCTCTTCACAAAATTTAAGTTAATAGCAGGCCGGGTGTAGCGAGGTAACATTTCAAAAACAAAAGGAGCTTAAGTATAACATTGTACCTATTTTAGATTTCAATGCTTTGTTTTCATTAGCTAAGTTATAGAAGAAATAAATTTGGTCACATAAGACGTTTATAAATAAATATGTATCGTTTACAACACATGTTGATGAAGTAGGGAAAGAGTAATTAGAAGACTTCTAAATAATCTAGAATTTACAATTTACAATTTAAAAACTGGAAAATGATGCAGAATAATCCAATTAATTATGATAGGATTTAATATTATAATAAACAAAGTATTATTTCACAAATCATAGATGAAAATATCTTTATTTGCAATTTTCTCAAAATGCTTTTTTTTTGGTGATTTCGGTACACTTTTCTCAAAATCTACTTTAATGATAGTGCTGATATTTTGCATATTATACAATTCACAAATTTTAGATATAGCACAATTTCTGCATAAAATTTAAAAGGAATTTGAATCACCAAACAAAATTTTCTAAATCATTTTTTTAAAAAAATTTGATTTTATCCATTATATGTGGTCTGTTATATTTATAAACCCTCTGCAAAATTATATAAACTCATACAAATTTATTTATCATTTAAAATGGGATTATTTTACATTAACAGGGGTACATAAGTATATAGAAAATTCAATGTAAAAATATTACTCTGATTGTGCTTATGCTATAAGTAAGTGAGATCCATTTAAATTTGGTTTAAAAAAAAAATTCATTTTTTCTTGTTACACAGACGTTCCAGTTACCATAAAAAAATTCCTACGCGGAAACATTATTTTTCATTAATAATTCAATTTCGCGAAAATTCTCTTTTGAGTTTTTTTAATTAAGGTAATTTTTCAGATAATTTTACAAATTTTCTTTATTAAAATATTTAATACATTAAATCATTTAAACACCATTCTTTGTTTAAAACAACGATAGGGTAATGGTTCATATTCCATTACATTCTTTCGTTTTACTCGTAATAAATTAATTTCACGAAAAAGTGTTTCTCCAATAATGTGAATATTTATAATTACTAATGCGTAATATTGGTCTTTACACGTATTCTACGTTTTTGTTTGCTCAGAATTACCGTAAAATTGAAAGTGTTTATCACAAAACAATGATGGCACGGATCCAATTCAAGATTAACTCTTATTGTTTACTTTACTGTGTATACCATAAACTACCAACAACGCTACCCTTACGAAAATAAGAATGTTTTCCAAGCTGAATTTAAATCGTTTTTTTTTTATTTCCAAAAAAGTACAGAGTCTCCCTTTCTGTATTTTATATTTACATATCCAATCTAGAGTTTTATTCGAGATTACCGAAGATTACTGCTCCATAGTAAAAGAAATAATCTTTCCGATAATAAGGTTTTCTACCGTTTTTTAGGTAAATTTGAATTTCGCCTTCACTGCTGAAAATGCAATCCTTCTGCATTTTGTACACATTCAATTCAGTACTTTACTCAAGATTACATACGATTATTGTTCCACAGTAAAAGGTTGGTCATATCGAAAATAAGAACTCTTCTCACTTTATGCTAATTTTGAAATTCCAAATCAATGTTGAAAATGCACCCTCTTGCATATAATTTGCTTATAAATTCAGTTCGATGTTGTGAGTAGATATATGAGATTCCAGCACTCTTTATTAGTAAAGTATATTGCAGAAATTTTACGTGAGCAGTTTT
This sequence comes from Trichonephila inaurata madagascariensis, assembly GCA_019973955.1. Classification (NCBI taxonomy): domain Eukaryota; kingdom Metazoa; phylum Arthropoda; class Arachnida; order Araneae; family Nephilidae; genus Trichonephila; species Trichonephila inaurata. The sequence continues at coordinate 100,398 of BMAV01027119.1, read as the reverse complement.
CAAAAATAAATATTATTTTTAACCTCGATCCAGCACGCCCCGAAATTTTAAAAGGATTGTAGAAAATAAGTCGCATTATTGGGATCTTGCAGAAACCTATCGTATGGCTACAACTACGACTACACGACTTGCTGACCTTAATGCTCTCATTCATCTGACATTCTGATTGGTGGACATAATGTTAATCCCCCAATAGAAAAGACAAGCATTCACTTGAATGTAATAATCCTGCGAAAAATCTTTCTTCCTCAAGCCCACACTAGATTCTTGATTTCAATGCAGTAATCCTACGGAAGTTCTACTTTCCTCTACAAGCCTAAAAGAGAACAATGATTTCAATGCAGTAATCCTACGGAAGTTCTACTTTCCTTCTCAAACCGAGAACACAGCATTGATTTCAGTGCATTAATCCTACGGAAATTCTACTTTTCTCTACAAGCCTAAAAGAGAACAATGATTTCAATGCAGTAATCCTACGGACGTTCTACTTTCCTTCTCAAACCGAGAACACAGCATTGATTTCAATGCAATAATCCTACGGAAGTTCTACTTTCCTCTACAAGACTAAAAGAGAACAATGATTTCAATGCAGTAATCCTACTGAAATTCTACTTTCCTTTTCAAGCCGAGAATACAGCATTGATTTCAATGCAATAAACCTACGGAAGTTCTACTTTCCTTCTCAAACCGAGAACACAGCATTGATTTCAATGCATTAATCCTACGGAAATTCTACTTTCCTCTACAAGCCTAAAGGAGAACAATGATTTCAATGCAATAATCCTACTGAAATTCTACTTTCCTTTTCACAAGCCGCGAATACAGCATTAATTTCTATGAAATAATCCTACGGAAGTTCTATTTTCCTCCTCAAACCTGGACTAGAGAATTGATTTGAATGCAGTGTCAACTTGAAAAGAATAAAGTAGAATTTAAATGAAGCTAACATTATGTTCAAGAATATAAAATGACCAATACAGTAACGGCAAAATATGATTTATTACAGAACATTGCACAAATTGCACATACTAAAAATCTTTATTGTGCATCATTTTATAATAGTTTAATATACATCTTAAGCTGAGTCTCACTTTCTAGAGACGTTTATCAATATCAATCTTAAAGAAAAAGGAATTTAAGATAATATATGGTCCTGTCTTTCGGAAGATTTTTTTCTTACTTCATATTAAAATCCTTGATTCAATCAAGTCTTCCAGTTTAATTGCCCATTTAAGTAAGCGAAATCGAAAATTCAAAATATATCTCCAGAAATATAAAACCTTCAGATTTCAAAGTCTCGGAGAATAATAACAATACTTTACAGTCATATTTCTATTCAAGAAAGTGTTATTTGTAAAAGAAAAGAGAACTTGAATATACTCCTTTTGAACAAAGAAAATATTCAAAATCAGTCGTTGGAAGCATAACTCTTGGCGTTATGGATTGTCTTTCGATGGCATAAGGGTAATTCCTGGTATTATACATAATTATTCTCCGGCAAAAGGATAACATAGTATTACGGATTTTCAAAACTCCGATAACAAAGGCAAGGTAAATAATTGCAGTCATTTTGGAGTAATAACAGATGCTTTGAAGAGCTCCGATTTTTCAAAACATGACGGTGTGCAATTAGTTAAATTTCTGAAGGATATACTAGTTTCCTTTTAGTTCACAAATAACAAAAATTGCAGTCTCTGGAAATTTTGAACGAGATATACTTCTGTTAATGATAAATTAATAAAATTTATTGTACTCAAAAATAATTTTATTTTAATGAGAACTAAATTAGCTGAAAGCCTAAATAAAGATGGATAGAAATATTATCTCACAAACACACAGATGCAATAATTTTATCTTTTTCAATTTATAGAACCTTCAGTTGTATGGCCATAACGGACTTAGAATATATATATATATATTATATATACAGTAAGACCCCGCTTATAACGCGGGGTTTACGTTCCATCAAAGTTGAGCGTAATATGAAGCAGCGTTAAACGAGGTTATCTTATGTAAATAATGAGGTTAGGGGAAGATGGGTAGAAAATTGGCCAGGTATTTTACCATTAAAATTTTTAATTGTTTTTTATAACAATGAAACAAACATTTATTTCTTACAAATATAGAAACACGATTAACGAATATACATATAAAAATAAATAAAATCTAAGTCAGTATGTTTACATTTCAAATCATATTCAGTCTCTTCAGTATTTCCAATGTTCTGCCTTTTTATCAAGAAGGTAGATTGGCTTAAGGGCATATTGCGTTCAATTTCGTCGTCAATCCATATAGAAAGTCGTTTTTCTATTTCCTCTATTGTATTATTTCTATAGAACGGGAAAAATTCTAGTTGCAGAGCTTGTCGTAATTGCAGTTGCCAAAGACAATATTTTTTCTTTATTCTTAAGAATGGTCCTTATTGCTGAAATTACCAAATTCAATGCAGCACCAATTTGAGATTGACGTTCACCAGTATCGAATCTTCTAATCACTTGCATTTTAGTTTCAAGTGAAAATGATTTTTCTTGTTGCTCTATTTTCGTGTTTTTTATTATCACCCATGATTAAAAACTAAAAATCATAATATTTGTTAGTATAGCAATCGTTATGTTATATAAATTTATACTTACAATAACGTCAACAAATGTTTGAAACGATACAGATATGTTCGTATAACACCGCAAGAAAGAAGAAACACAGATAAACTGCTTCGGATATCGGGAAGCCTAACGCTGCGAGCAAATTTGGGGAATCTCATAATTCAAATAAAAGAGCGTTAAGGTATCTGACTACGTTCGGAACCGTGATTTTGCGAAAGCTTGTAAAATATTTATGATATTTAGTGTCACTTAGATTAGAATACATGTATAAAATTTTTTTAAGGACATTATGACAAAAAAAAATGATTTAAATACAATATTTTGGCAAAAAATTAACTTAGAATAACCTTTTTTCCAAATGTTCTCCTTTTGTAAAAAATGCTTCTATTGTATTAATATTTTGCCTGTATTCAGCTCAGACCTCTGTCCAGAGGCTCAACTAGAATTTTTGAAATGCATAACTCGGAAGTCGGTTTATCCATGTTTTACGAAAACAGAAGGGAGAAATTTTAAGAAAGTACGCCGATAATTATTTCAAATGGTTGTAACTCTGAAAATAATTTGAATTTTTCAAAAATCATAGTTATCATATACATGCATTCATCATATGCATGTATTCTTACCTAAGCGACACTAAATATCATAAAAATTATACATTTATGCACTTTTTTAAAATCATGGTTCCGAACGTAGTCGGATACCTTAAACCGAAACAGCGTTAAGCGGGGTCTTACTGTATATATATAATCAGAGTACAGTTTCATTATAAAATCTTGAGGCATACACACCAATTGTTTCTGCACTTTTTGAATGGGAAAGCTTTAGAGCTGCTGCTTGTTATATGAATTATCAAGAATTTTATCTTTTTTCTTGATGGTTTTTGGAAAAAGTATTTCAAGTAGTTGGTGAGTGAGTGTTATAGTAACTCGGCACTATAAAGCTGCACAAAGGATACTGGCAACGGGCCTCATAATTATGAGACATGGTCAAGTGACGAGGACGACACCTGAGCTGGCACCTCTCCTCACTTCCCCACCACACCAACGGGTGAATGTTTGAATTTCGACAGATTAAACGTGCAAAGGCATCCTCTACACGGCGGGTCTTCAGCGGTACTAGGCTCAAAGGCATGATGCACCAACTATGAGTCCGTGACCTTGACCACTAGGCTAACTCGGTCACTTTCAAGTAATTAGAAAGGGACAGTTATTCTTGGAGTAAATAGCACACTAATAATGAATTAATAGGAAAAATATATATCATACAATTAGTTACAAAATATTACATTTTAATAAAATAGTTTTCCCCAATCTCTAAAATTAATATTTAAAAAATATAATGCTTTCAACGGGAAAAAGTCGTTTTATTTTTCTTCTTTTTTTTTTACAGATTCCTTTTCAGTTATGCAAAGCTATTGGAAGTGAAATCTTTACTTCCTACCTCTTTTTTCAATCCCTTTTTCTCAAAAATCGTTGAATCAGCATTCAGGTAAAACGGAGTACAGTTATTTTCCAGAGATCTGTGCACAAAATATTGATCTTATCCAATCACAATAATACAAAAAATCTCATGGTGAACATAAAATTAATAAAATAATGTTCCTTTAATGCTCCTAAATTAAGGTGTGGCATATTTTTCTTTTTTTTATACCATTAAATTTCATTCCTTTGGGAGAAGTTTTATTGTCTTTCTCTTCACTTCGCTTCTTTTCATGAGTCACCTATAAGAGCTTTCGATCTTCTCCAATTTTATTATTATTTATTGACGGTACTAAGTAGAGAAAGTGAAAAGACTTAGTGAAAATGAACCTATATTTTCTTCTTAATTAGATCTTTTTTCAAGGACTAAATGGCTAAAAACGCTCAGCACTTAATTCTACAGGGGAAAAAAAACCATTGTTAAACTAATATTATAATCTTAAGTCTTTTCGCACTTGAATTATAGTTCATAATTTTTTTTAATAAGTTACATTTGAAAAAGTTAATAAATTATTTAAAAAAAAATATACTGATACCCCCAAAGTAAAAAGACTTTGCGTTAGTAAATCATTTAAGTAGTTACATATATTTTTTCGTCAAAATTATATCATCATCCTTAAACTGAATACAGATAAAATAAGGGAAATTGTTTTAAGTTTCAAAAGCTATTTTAAATACCGAAAAAACATGTTTTTAAAAAAACCGATTTATTTTATTAAAGCTATATTAATTTTGCGACTAAGAAATAGCGTGCCTGCTTCGTAAGCTCAAGGTAGCGGGTTCGATCCCGGCTGGAGTCGATAGATTTTCTGGATGTGAAATTCCTTAGCACGCATCATGTCATATGATTATGAAGCATGCAAAAGATCCCTTGAGTATCAATTTCGTTCTGGTACTTTCGACAATATTTAGCATCCGACGAGAGCTTGAATCGAATAAATTCAAGCGCCCAAGATTTGGTTGCGAGATCCGCCACTAGATGGTGCTACAAATGAAATGGCTCTCACACTAAGGGACTTGACGTGTCTGCAAAGGCTCAGCTGCCAAAATGCAAAACATTTCATAAAAATAAAACTTATAAAACATGTTGCATACGCATTCAAATCAATAAAAACTGTCTAATAAATTGTTCGCAGAGATTTCTTTATACGTAAACTCCGTTAAAGAAAAATATACAAAACACTTTTTTGAATAAATCCGTTCTTTTCTGTTGTTTCAACGCAATGATAATTTTTACGTAGTAGGATTCAAAAATTTTCCTGCAAAAATTTTCCACGAAGCAGGATTCAAGCCTATGACGTGGAAAATTTTTGCAGTAGAGCGATTACGATAACATTTCTGGATTATTGCGTTCTTCCCCTTTTCTTTTTTCCAAATAACGTGGTCGGTGGCTGCCACGGCATCGTATTTTGTAGGTGGATGCATTTAGCAGTCGACTATTGAAAGAAATTACGTTTGCTGAGCAGATAATGAATATTAAATTTTGTGTTCTTTTGCGAAAAAGGGTTATGGAGACTTGACGACGAACGCTCGGGACGTCTGTAGACTTCCCGCACCGCAGAAAACATCGAAATGGTTTTTGCGGCGGTACGTAAGAAAAGGCTTCCAACAATAGCAGAATCAGTTGGGATATCTTTAGCCACATGTCAATGGATACGGACTAAGGATTTAAAAAATCCATAGCGTGTGTTAACATATCTTTCCCCACGTGATAAACGAAGACCAATCTGCAGATAAAGTTTAAAGTGCATCGCAGGCCGAATTAAAGGCCATGGCTAAAAATGGATTCCAGAAATGTTTCGATTCTTTTTCAAGCTATGGCAAAAGTCTGTTGTTACTGAAGGATCTTATTTTGAAGGAGGATGTGTTTCAGCAGTTTAATTGGTAATATCGTCGGCCTAATTATCAGACTGTGTAACTCCACCGGTATAACTGATTTGATATAGAAGTGCAACTGAGTGAAAGTGTTTTGAAGTGCAACTGAAGCAAAACATTCCCTTTTGTTTTGCCATGCCTCAGTACGCGCTCCATTTTTAATTTATTCCTTCGATCAGTATAATCACTACTTTTTTTATTTCATAATAAAACTAGATTTCGAAGGGAGAGGAGGTGGCAAGATTTTAACATAAAATATATACAACAGAAAGTAATATTAATGTATTACACTTCCAAATATAAATTTTTTACACTATCTTAAGCGTTTACTGCACAAAATTTGTAACAATGTGTTACTTTTGCTGAGCAGAGATCAGTTTAGGAAGGAGTTATCAAAAATCAACTCACGAGAGATTTACGGAGTTATAAATAAGAAAAAAATCATTTTTTTTTATCAGCTATTAGATCTACAGACTTAAAATTTAATAATTTTTTTTGTTCAGTTGAGATATGCAAAAAACTTTTTTGTTTTTGTTTAATTTGCAATTCACGATTGTAATATTATCGTCTATCTTGGCGAACACAAACAACAACTTGGCGCCTAGCCCTACTGTATCAAATTAGCATCCCATATGGAGTTGCGCAGTCTGATAATTAGACCGTCGATATTCTTTAAGTTATGAACTCAGTCCCCGGAAACTTTTGAATCCTACTACGCATTTAAGTAACAAATCAATATGATACTGATAAAACTCAAACAAAAAAGTAATAAAACGAAGAAATTCAACTGGATTTCATTTTATTTAAGTGAAAACAATTCTCATCACCGAAGAAATCTTATTTCATCTTTTGAAAAATGGTTTTGGAACCAGCAGACTTGATCTCGCAAACGACTTTTGCATGCGACTACCGATAAATGTTGGAAGTGCTTGCTGGTTGACGATATTTGAAATTGACATGTTTCTCTGAACATTGAGAACAATTCGAAAATACTTTTTTTTCATTCAGTGGTTGATATCCTTCCAATATCAAAATGAGTTGTTCGTTCAAATGAATTTTTATAAAGTAGGAGACACATTCTAGAATTTTCTTTCAAACTTTTCCCATTATCATTGTTTGTTTTTAGGATATATATTTAAAGTTTCTAAGACTGGGAGTTGGGCTCTAAATATAATCTTATTTAATCTTGGATGTCAATCCCTTGAAAATCTAGTTCATGGGTTCCACTGCTTTCTACTTCCGGAAAAGCTTAAAACTTTTCAAACAAAATATTGTAATCCTGTTCTTTTCTGTTTTAGAGAAGAAGAAAGAAAGAATAAATAACTTTCAGTGAATATTTTTTTCCATAAAAAAATGAACTGTTATAATATGACCGATAAAGTTATTTTTGTTCAACGTGTTTTGAATTTAAATCACTAAATATTAGGTAGGAAGTACGTGATGTAGGAATCATCTCTGAAATTTTCGTTCGAAGTTTTAACATTACTGTAATTTGGACAAAATTCGATTCATTAGGGTTAAGTTAAACAACGAAAACGATGGAAGTAAGTTTATTACATATTGAAAATATACAGAAAAAAAAAATGAATAATCAAAGTTTAAACTTCGAGATGCAAGATTGATATGTATATTGCGTTAAAAACTTCTAAAAGAAGACCCTACTTTTTAAATTCATGTACTCAGGAAAAAAAATGAGTAGTCTTTTAAAAGCAATTAAATTTATATTCATAAACATAACGAATATAAAAATGCTGCATATTATTTAAATGAAATAGAATGTAAACTAAGTATGCAAAGTTATAGAATATTTAAAATAACGAAATAATTTCGAAGCTTTTTCTGTCATTCGCTGTTGTTTTGTTGTCATAATTCAATGATTAATTTTTTGTTACAAATTTCTCAATTTTTCAAATAACAACGATTTTTATAAATTAGCATGTCTTAATAGTTTATTCGAGATAAATGGCTTTTAAAAATAATCGTCAATAATTAAATCAATACATAATATTGAAAGAATAATTTTAGGAATCACGCCATTTTTCGAATTTCAATTATGAAATACAGTCGAACCTCTACATTGTGGCGAATTTTTCTATATAACGAACTTTTTCCTGGAACCTTGAACGTTTCACGATTTTCTTCATAAAACAACCTCTCTATAGCGATGTGTATTTTCGATGTAACGAACTTTTTCTTTCGTAATTCAATTTTTGTTCACCCTTTTTTTAATGTATTTCTGAAAAAATTTAAGTTATTCTCTCTTTAACACATTTTATGGCGGGTATAAATATTGAACTGATTTTATTAGATTCTAACTAGCCGAGAGCCACAGAGTTCTGAATGTTTCATCCAAGAAGTGTAACCTTTAATCCCCATTGCCCGGTTCACTAGATACATCTTCAATATCCTCTTTCACCCTCAGTGGAGTTGTTCCGTGTCCCTGTGTTCTAATTATAAAATAATGTATGTTTAATAATACTTGTAGGCTTTAAATTATAAAATGTCCTTAAAATTCATTAATTTTAGTATAAAATTGTCTTCTTAATATTGAAAATACTCTTCGACATTCTTTTTTCTTGTTTTCCTTGCAGTTTTTCTTTCTTTCTTGATGGGTAAGATATATAAAATAAACATATATTAATTTAAAAAAAAGGTGTGAATAATTACTTTTTTTATTATATAATATTTATAAATTTAAAATTTGTTTAATGTGGTTTGCAAAGTATATATTAAAAGATGAACCTCTATGTAACGAATTTTCCATCTAACGAACTTTTTCCGGGATTTAGTGACTTCGTTACATAGAGGTCCGACTGTAATTAGTTATTCGCTTCTAGTTGTGTGTTGATGATAGAAACATTTATTTAAGTTGAAATAATCAAAACTGCTGTTCTTCCTGAAAAATCTACCAGGTTCCCCATGAATCTAATGCGGATTGTAGAGTGTCCTTTCAAAAGATTAACGTGCAAATAACACAATATTTGATTGATACTTTGGTAAAATTTACGAGATCAAGATGTGAGGAATGCATATCTATCCGGGGTAACCATACACACCATATATAAGGAAAAAGCAAAAAAAATTCCACAATAATTGACATAATTTTTCCATCACACACAGTTTCCAATATTCATAAATTTGATTTTTATATTTTGTAAATAATCAACTGCGAAACATTGTAATTTATGTAAACTAATGTTCTGGTAGCCCTTCCGGTATAGTGATTATCGCTGTGCCGTTGGGCCTGGGTTCGAATCCTGGAGAAGACATGGATGTTTGTAAATGTATAGTGCCTTCGCGGCAAGGGGGCATTTTAAATAGCCCGTCGAGCCGCAAGTCCTCTCGTGAGGTTGGTCCAAGAAGAAGAGAGGGGGGAGACATCTGACCACCCCCAGGGTGTTCTCCCTCAAAATTTGGGTGAAACCGAGTTAAATCGTTCTTTCACCAGTATGGTGCTCAAAGCTACGGCAGACGACAGGCATCACTTTGCCATGATGAATTTCGTGGGCCTTGATCTAGCCTTTGCCGATCAGGTGGCATCAGTAACAACAACAATTTATGTTATTGTATGAATTTCTATTGTATTTTCATAAAGTACAGCAGAGTCCCAAACACTTGACATTCGATAAAACCCGAGAGTCCTGATAACTCGGGTAACTCCTTTTTAGCTAGAAAAAGCCACACGTGCAGACCTGTTCAAAGTTTGACACAGTGAATGAAAAAATGATGAAACGTCAACGTTGAGGACACCGAAGTAATTCCTAAAATATCACGTATTGAGGGACTAAAGGTTGTCGAAACTACCCTTCAGTGTTTTGAACAAGGTGCATCGGTAATGAACTTACTGTTTCTTTGTGATGAAGCAGCAAAATGCCGAGGGAAGTACGGAAGACAACAGAACATTACGCATTTCTTTAAAAAAAAGTAGCCTGTTTTTGTCAAGTCGTCTACTTAATTTTCATTACAGACAGCGTTATGCCTTCATTTTTTAAGTGTATCTGATCAGGTAAATTACTATATACTAAGTATTCATTAATTTTCATTTTCATATAGTAAATGCTTTATGCCTTCAAAAAGCACGTGCTTTTCCTTTGTTTAAGGGAATTTGGGCAGATTATTTTCTATTGTATTCTCAAGAAAACAATACGTACAAGTGCAGCACGACATTTCTGAAGAAACACTTGTACAATAAGACCCAGCTTAACACGTAGGATACGTTCCATCAAAGTAGGACGTAATGCGAAACAGCGCTAAACGAGGCTATCTTAACATGTAAATAATGGGGTTAGGGGAAGATGGATAGAAAATTGGCTAGGTATTAAATTTAATAATTATAGTTTTTTTTAATAAAAATAAAACCAAACATTTATTTCTTACAAAAATAAAAACAATAGAAACGAATATATACATATAAAAACAAATAAAATTCTGTCAGATCATTCAGTCTATTCTGTGTTTCCCCAATTTTCTGCCTTTTTGTCAAGATGGCATCTTGTTGAAGTTGCCAAATTCAATGCAGCACTAATTTGAGATGGACGTTCACCAGAATCTAATCCTCTAATCACTTGCATTTTAGTTTCCAGTGAAATGCTTTTTTTTGGTTGCTTTCTTTCCTTGTTTTTCATTAACACCCATGATAAAAACTAAAGATCATAATATTTGTCACTGTATAAATCGTTAAAGTATTATATAAATTTATACTTACAATAATGTCAACAAATGTTTCCAATGATAAAAATGCGTCCGTACAGCCTCGCACCAAACAATAAACACAACTACACTGTGTGTTTCGGATATGTTATGTACATATTTTGAAACCTACAATTTCGGGGAATCCTCGGGTTGAAATAAAAGAGCGCTAAACCGCGCGATACAGCGTTAGGCGGGTTCTTACTGTATTTATTCTTTTTTTAACGCCATTCTCGATAACCAGCCATTTTCACAAACTCAGCCAACTAATGGTGTAATGTACACTCCTGCATCGCGGGAAAGGGGGGGGG
>BMAV01027119.1:57771-89342 GCA_019973955.1 Trichonephila inaurata madagascariensis | reverse complement strand
ATTATTCTTTAATTTTGATGACCAGTGAATAAATCATTAAACACTTAGGGGTAAAGGTCTCACAACTTATAACACTCAGTACTTACAATCACGTTTCTGATCAAAGCCTTTGTTCCTAATGTAAAGAAAATGTCGATCCACTCTATATAAACAAAGGGAAGGTTGAAAATCAATCGAGGGAGAAGTAAAATGATAATTAAAGGAATTATGGATTTTCAGCACTGTCATAACAAAGGCGAGGTAAATAATTGCGGTAATTTAGGAAGAGTATCCAATATCTCGAAGAACTGCGATCTTTCATAAAGAATATGACGCGCAATCAATCGAATTTCGAACATAAAAGGCTCTCCTTTTAGATGGCACAAAACGGGAACTACCTTCGTTGGTATTTTAAAAAGAAAAAGGTTTTAGTGCACTCTAAATGAACTAAACAAACTTTCTCTAAGGTATCCATAAATGAGTGTGTGAACATTAACGCCGCACTGTTCAGCTACACGAAGGCTTTTGGCGACGGACCACGTAATTTTAAACCATGATCAAGTGACGTGGATGACACCTGAGCTGAACGAATGAAAATCGCTTAACACGGAAATATTATTCTTTTGGGAATGAGTAAAATTCGGAAAACACACAAGCGCCTCGAAGGTTTCTTATCAGAAGAATGGAAGAATTCGTTGCAGAAGATGATTATAATGTGCGTACGGCGCACTAATGGTTTAAAAAGACATTTTAGAGTTTGTTCAGATCTCAAAAAACATCATTGATGCAGATTCCGTTAACGAAAATGAAATGAATAATGCAGTTCCTGATGCCCCGTCATCCAAAATGAAGAACATCATGGAAAATATGCGCAATTTAGACGCACATTCTAATGGAGAAATGAATAACAAAATGGATGAGATCGAACAATTTACTGACAATTTGATGCTAAAAAGGCATTGCAATATATATATCAGATTATTTTCCAAAAACTCAAATAAACCGTGAAAATTTTGTATTAAATTTCATTGTGAAAGGTTTTGTTTGAAAGATTTTTATCAAATACATGCATATATACATATCTATGTAAATAAAATGTATTCTAATAAACTTAATTTTATTGAATATATGATTTTTTTCAATATCCTTTAACACGAAAAATAATTCAGTCTCCTCAGTTTCGTGTTAAACGATTTTAATTGTAATTAAATAATTAACCCAACAAAAAAATTGTTTTCTCATATTTTTGAAGAAATTAATTTGTGAAGGATTTTTTTTTTCTGTACCGAAAAAAAAAAGAAGCTAAACATTATAATCTTTTTTGATTAACCAACTTCAGTTAAAAAAGATCCCCCAAAATATAAACAAAACCAAATATTAACAAGGCTTATATTTAAGAACATTATTTACTAATATAAGCTTTTCATTGCGTTTCAGTGGATTATATCTAATCGCAGCAGCCTACCTGGTATAGTGGTTGGCGACGCTGACTGCTGTGCTGTAAGGCCTGAGTTCAAATCTCGGAAAAAGCATGGAAGTTCGTGAATATATAATGCCTTTGTGGCATGCGGGTACTCAAAATAGCCGTCGAGCCGTAAGTCCTCTCGTGAGGTTGGTGGAAAGGGAACAGAGGTGAGAGAGACCCCTGGCCACCCTCAGGGTGATCTCCCTTAAAATTGGGGTGGAACCGAGCTAAATCGTACTGTCACCCGCATGGTGCTCAAAGCTACGGCTAATGACAGACGTACAGCTAGCCGCTTGCCACGATGAATTTCGTCGATTGAATTCGGGGCTTGATCTGATGTTACTGTCGATCGGCCTAAGTAACAAGAAAAACAACAAATCTAATCGCATTAAAAGGTCTGTGTTTTGAGTGAAATATCAGTGATAAAAATAAGGCAGTAAAAATATGTAGTGAATTCGTATGATGAATTCTGATTATGTATAAAATAACGGAGATACATTATGTAAATTGTACAATCGTCGGGATGGAATAAGTTAAATTTTGAGAACACATAAGGAAAAATGAATGTCAAACGCATATAGTAAATGCTTTAAAAATTGCTATTTTTTACAGATATTTAGCAACACAGGCATGACATTTAACTAATATAATTCAATTCCTACAGTTAAGCTCACACTCTCTATTTTTTTTATTTATCTTGGTGGAATTTTCAATCGTTAATAAAATGCATTTTAAAGCGCTCAGTTGAGCTGAAATTTTATATACATAATTATTTTTGATCACAATACAGTAGTTTAATTATAATTAATAAAAATTAATTAATTCAAACAATTATTCAAAGAATTTCAAATACAGCCACGTTGGCATCATTTTTGGCTACTTAGCGACTCTTTTGACGACTTGTGTCAAAACTTGAAAAAGTTTTTTTCTCACATTTTAAAGCACTCATCTGAGCTGAAATTATCTAAACAATACTGCTTTGGGTAAAAATACGATATTTTAATTATAATTAATTGACTGAAATTAATTATTTAAAGAATAACACGTACAGCCACTTTGCTTTTATTTTTAGCGACTTGGGCCAAAACTTTAAAAGATTTTAGAAGCCTGTTTAAATTTCACTTCGAAACTGTGCAAGGGAATTCATAAAAGAGGAGAAAAAGAACTACTAATATAATCTAAACTTTTTAATAATTTATTAAATTTTTTTTAAAAATTTTGGTACATAGAAACTGTTTTTGTTTCACCTTAATATTTTAAATACCTCCATTAAATATACGCAGTTCAAAAAAATTATTTAATAGATGTTTCGTTATCAAAGAAATGTAATAAAACACCAACTGAAGAACAGAGTTTAGAAAAGTCATGCTTCACTTTTTTTCATTTTACAGGAAATGATAAATTTATTCCAGATAAAGTATTTTGACTCCAGTGAATTTAAATGTACATAAATAAAAAAACGTCAACGCGTTTTTCAAAGCCATTTCAACCAATTCAAGCAGCAATAATTTCCTCAACCACATATTTCTAGTGAACTTATCTTTGGAAAACCTTTCTTAACAGCAACTAGTCTTTCTCAAAACGACTGAAGCACGTGACCTTCGAAAACGTCGAAATAGCGTGATGGTCGACTATATTTCGAATTAACTTCGTTTCTGGAAAATTGGGAACATTTCGAAAACCTTTCTTTTTTCATTCTTTCTTTTTTCTAAGAGAATGACAAAGTACTTTCAACATCAAAACGAGCTCCCCTAATGCATTTTTATAAAATAGGGAGATCACAGTGTGTTCCTAGCCTTCTTTTTAAACTTTTCCCCGACTTCTTTATTTTTCGAAGAGTTTCCAAGATTTGGAGGAGGGGAGAGCTCTTAAAAAATAACCTTATTTACTCTTTGATGTCAACCTCTAGAAGATCTGGATGGGTTCTAAAGCTCCTTTCGTAAGAAGAGCTTAACATTTTTTTTATGTAAAACTACGTTTTTCGATCTCAGGAAGTGCCCCTTTCTTTTCATAGAAGGGGAAAAAAGAATAAATAACTTTCTAGGAAAATTTATTTTTAAATTGAAATTGTTTAACATAAACGATAAAATGAATTTCGTTCGACCTGTTTTGAATTTGAATCATTTAATATCCAATGAAGAATAAGTGAGTATAATTATTCTAGCTAGAATTTTAAAGTTGTCTTAAATTAAGGGGTCTTCAACCCATGGCCCGCGGGTTGCTAATGGCCCACTAAAGGCATTTTAGTGGTCCTTCATTTGAATGTGATGCAATTACAGGACAAATTGACTTGTCTGCTTTTTGCTGTAAAAACATCATTTTTTCAGTTATTCTTGATATTTAAAACATTTTATTGATATGCTTAATATCCATTTAAGATAAAAATTTTGTTAAAATGACGAATTTTTCAAAAATTTCATTAAATCTGAAGTTTAAATATAAAAGATTTGACTACGTATAAAATCCCAGAAGTTTTCAGAAGAAAAGGTGAAATTTTATTTTTAACAAGCAAAGTATTTTAATTCGACTTCCATTTAACGTTTTCCAAACCGATATATATATACATACAAATCTGTAACACCATCTCCTTCCGTAGGATCAGTTGTAGTGTTGTAAAACAAACCTCCCTTTCTTATTTTAATTTAATGACTACATTATTTTTTTGACAGTCCTGTGGCCCGCGGTTTATTGTGGATTTATTGACATGGTACACGAGCGTTAACGGTTGAAGACCCCTATCTTAAATGTACTTGAATCTAAATGCTATTTTGTTGCTAAAAAGTTATTTAAACAAGGAAAACCAAAGCTTTTAAGTGATGAAAGAATACAAAAAGAAAAATAACAGAATGAAATAATAGCTTTTTTTAAAGTATATGCATATAATAATCATTTAAATAATAATTTGAGGAAGTTTGAAACAGTTTTACACAGTTTAACTTCAGCAAAAGATAAAATAATTAATATAGTAATCCAAAAACATTGCGGTGGTGGCTCGTGGGTGGCGTGTCATGAGTTCGAGCCCCAGAGCCACTGAAAACCCGCCTTATAGAAGGGCTGATGCAAGTGTAGTATCTTCATGTAATTGAATTAAACTTATTTACATTACATTAAACTTATTTACCGGATTTACCGTTTTCATTATATTTCTACAAAACCATATAACTATATTTACAATTATAAATGACATAGGAAACTACAGGCATCTTCCTCCATTTTCACGTTCGAGACTACCTTCTTCTTCTCTCCTTCCCGCTCAATGGCCAAAACAGTCCACAGCAGCGCCCTCTTTCTTGTCTATCGTGCGCTATGTGTCAAGCCTCCTAGTGCGCTATGTGCCAAGTCTTTACACAAATTAAATTTGTCGTGGCTCTAAGTCCTTCCATTGGCGCGGTTTGGAAGCTCGGAGAGGAGGGTGACAACTCATGTGTCATCCTGGCCAGGGACGTCTTAAGGCATGAGCCAACTGGGCCCAGGGCCTCATCCTTGATGGGGGCCTCATTTCGTTCTCAACTCAGTCTTAGTAAGATCATGATTCCGATAATTTTAATGGTCAAATACTATTCCCGTATATATTCTCCGAAAAACAGAGAATTTTAAACTGCATGTCAACTGGCAAAAGAGGTAAGACTATTATTACGTGATGACGGTTGTCCATGTCTAGGCCTAGGTCTAATACCATAAACAATCATTCAACTCATTTAGTCGAAATGCGGTCATCGGTCAAGATGGTTTGTGCTTGGGTTTTTGAGATTGTGAGTCGAGCACATTTATTTGTTTCAAATTATATACCGTTTGAAAGACAATGCATGCTATAAACTGTCTACTTTTAAAGATCTCAGGTATGATCTACTTTTGCATAAGCCCCCAGGGCCTTAAAATATCTTAAGATTTTTCTAAGCCCAGGGCCTCAAAGAGTCTTAAGACGTCCCTGTGTTTGTGTATGTGTGATTCTGGTCACTTGACCGAGGTTCAGACTTGCGAGATCTGTCGTCATTTACCCAACGTATGTTGTGTAGAAGTGCTGTGCACTTGCTATGAAAATATTTTTCCCCCAATAAAGATGGAACGCGGGGGTGATTGTTTCTCGCGAAACCGAAAAGTAGCTCTAAACCCCTTTCTGGTGAAGTCGGTTTTCCTGGGTATTCTGCCAAAACCCCTCATGTTGACTTACAGGGCGGCGTTAATAAATACTCTCTCTCTCTCACTCAAAATCATTACTACTCTTGTAAATTTACATAACAACTGTACAATTAAATTTGAATGTGCGATCACAAATAGAATATTTCTTTCGTCACGAAATATCTTAACACGTCGCGGTTATTGGGTTACGATAAGCGGGTTCCGTGGTTGAAGGAAAATTAGTCGGAATAGGAAGTTCTATATCTTATTCAGTTAACGTGTAATGGCCTCCCGCCTGGGGAAACCATCTCTTCATCTACTCGACCTAAATCTGTATGAGGTAAAGATTGATAACCCAAGCTAGCCATGAGAAATCCAATTTATTATTACCAAATATAATAATCAAAGACAATCCAACTATAGAGGGAAAAATCTAGAATGATACAACGTAGCTCAAAATATTATGTGAATAAGCGCATGAAATCCTAATCGCTTAACTTTACTCAAAGTTATCCTAAGAATCCTACTTCCTTAATTTATTCCAATAACTAACGCCGTCATATAATCATGCGTCTTAATTTCGATCCTTACCTTAATTAATAGCACTGCTTTCAGCAACTCAGCTTCTTTTCCTCCTTCACCTTCGATTACTAAACATCCCCTATATATATACTAGTAAATCTGCATATCAAGGTTTCTTCTTGAGAGGGATGGCTGTGAAATAACTCAATTGTTGGCCCCAAAGATATCTCAAGAGAATTAATAGAAAATTCCGTAAGGCCCCGTCAAAAACGATACATCAAATGAAATAATGAAAAATCGCTACAAGATAGAGGAAACTAAGCTTGAAAGTCCTAATGTGATAAGTAAACAATAAAGCGTTTATTCAGTTGTCGTCCTCTTCTCTCAGCTATGATCCATTTTTTTAAAAGATAAAAAAAGAGTCACTCACTTAATAACTCACCAAGAAATCTCTAGAACTATCAGACTTGGAATTTTGCAGGTCAGTTTCTATTGTTGAGTCGAGACATGATAAGAACGAATTTTGAAAAATTCGACCCCAAACAGGGTTATGAGAGCGTTAGAGACAAAAATTCTCGTTTTTGAATTATTGTCGTAAACATAACTTTTTTGTAGAGCAAATAACCACTAAGAACGAGTTTTGCGAAACCCCCTCCCCCCCAAAAAAAGGTATTAAGAAGACAAAATAGATTTAAAAAAGTCAATTTTTCAAATATTAAACCTAACAACCTAAAATTTGGTAAGCATGATACTTCTGTTGAGCAGAGATATGCTAAGTGCAGGTTTTGTGAAAAGGGACCATGAGGAGGGAGGGTCTGGAAGTATTATAGATTTAAAAAAATTCAATTTTATAACTATATAATATATAAAATAAAAATAAGATTCATACTCAAAATGATTGAAGAAACCGTCGCTCTCTCGCCTTTTCTCCCTTTTGCCTACTGTCTTAAAAAGCAATGCGTTTCCAGAAAGGTAAAACAGGAAGCAATTTTTTTCCAACAATCTCTACACTGAATTTTGACTTATACAATTCACAGTAGTAATAATATCAGACAGAGAATGGTGAAAAACGCTTCGATCTAAATGTAGAGTAACGATGCCAACACCCACACCAGAAAACCACGAATAAACTGGTGTTTATCTCTTTATAACCATCGAAAGGTTTTGTTTATTCATTTTCCTTCTTCGCACCACTTCTTTTCACGAGCAACGTAAGAGCACAATTTCGATCGCTCCGTAATTTATTGTTATTCACTAACAGCATAAAGAGAACGGAACTCGATATACAGTAAAATACGTTTAACGCGAAAACACTTAGACGAAATATCGATTAACACGACATAATACAACGGTCCCGACAAACTACTATGTATTATTATGCATTGTTTTCTCTTAACACGAAACGAACATTTCTGCAGATGAAAAGAGTTCCCTTTCGAGAATGAACAAAATACGGAAAACACCCGAAGGATTGAACTGTCCTATTGTACACTCATGAACAAAAAAATTAGCGCAATAAGAAGGAGTTGGCAAAATGGAACGAAATTCTACATACGTAATGACTACTTTTATATAGTAAATTATTAGAAAATCAAAGAAAAAGGATAATTTATTTTTTAGAGAAAAAGGCAAAAATACGGAGGATTTAATACCCTGTTGAACCCCCTCTAGCGCAAAGCTCGATGCGATAAGATCGGGCAGTGATGCATACAAGTTCTGTATGATGTCTTGAGACATTTCGTTCCATATTTACTGTAACCTTGTCTCTAGTTCGCTCAAATTCGTGGGATGCTCAGCTCGCCGTCCCAAATGATTCCAGATATGCTCGATTGGAGACAAATCTGGGGATCGGCAGGCCAAGGAAGGGTAGTAACAGTGTGGAAGTCTTGTGATACCCTTGTCGTGTGAGGATCAGCATTATCTTGTTGAAAAATGGCTCCTGGTTGTCATTGCATAAATGGCAACACATGTGGTTGCAGGATGTCATGGACATACCGCTGGGCTGTCATGGTGCCACGGATCAATACTAGGGGGTGACCGTGTATTGTAGGCAATGGCACCCCATACCATCACACCAGCCGTGGGAGTGGTGTGTCGCTGCAAAACAAAGGCAGGATTGAGGCGTTCACCACGGGGTATCCCCCATGAACATGATTGTCATCACTGTTATGATTGAATCTGGATTCGTCGCTAAAGACGACCTGGTTCCATTCCGCTGCAGTCCAGTTTCCTCGTGCGCGGCACCACTCCAAACGGAGGCGTCGATGGGAGAGCTTCAAGGGCAGCACACGTAATGGGAGCCGCAATCCAAAATGTTCTTCAGCCAGGTGCCTTCGTATGGTTCGAGAAGATACAGGGGCCCCTGGTGAAGGTGCTACCTGTGCCTGGATGGCGACAGAAGAAGCAGTTGGCTGTACGCGTGCATTTCTTACGTTGTGGCGGTGTTCTCGACGAGGGCGTCCTGAGCCTGGTCTTCGTGTAAATGACAACTCTCGGATCCACTGGTCCCCAACCTCCTCACAACACAATCAGAGCGGCCAAATTGACGAGCTAGTCGCCTAGCTGACCAACCAGCTTCCATCATGCCGATTATTCTCCCCCTCTCAAATTGCGACAGTTGCCCATATTGTCTTCGAAAACGGCGTAATGGCTTGTCTACCTCAGCTCTTTCTTTGTAAACGATTCAGCACACTCAAACAAGCTTTGGTTACCTGTTTTATACTCCACGGAGAACGATGTTAAACACCTTTTACCGTCTATACGTAATGCGCAATCACGCTGTATTTCTAATAATTTTCATATCTCCCAAACATGTACCTGCTTGCCAAGTTTCGTTTCGATCCCGCCATTATTTCTTGGTGCGCTATTTTTTTTGTTCATGAGTGTATTATCGGAATAATTCATTGCATTAATGGGTCATAATGTGTGCAAAATCCCCAATTATGGTAGGCAAAGATAATTTGGAAGTTCAAAGCTCAAATAATACCATTCATGCAGATTCCGATGATGAAAATGTAATAAATATTGCAGCTCCTGTTCACACATCATCCGAAATGAAGAACGTTATGAAAAGTATGCGCAGTTTTTTTAGACGCACATTTCAATGGTGAAATGAATAATAAAATGCACGATATAGAAAAATTTGTTGTCAATTTGATGCTAAAAAAGCAAAGCTATTTAAATATCCGATTAAGTTCCAAAATCTTCTATAAATGTTTTTTTTTCAAGAAACTTTTAAATTCTTTAATTTATTGTGAATGTTTTTGTTCCATTGATTTTTATTAAATATATGTATATATATATATCTATGTAAATAAAATAAGTTCTAATTAACTTAATTTTGATGATACACATGTTTTTTTTTTCTTCCGATATCTTTTAGCACAAAATTCTTTCAAGACGAAAAATAATTTAGTCGCTTCAGTTTTGTGTTAACCGATTTTCACCGCATTGTACTGATTTTCTTAGAGCTAAATAGATGAAAAGATCTGAGCTTGTTTTCCTTGGTTTAATTTTAATATTTCTCACTCGGATTTTATCAGTTCTTGGAATAATTTTACGTTTGCGTCTGTTTTCCTCTCTTTTTTCATAATTATAATCCATTTCCTTTCAATGTGAGAATTCTTGATTTATATACTTTATTTTCCTACACTAACTGCAGAAGCCGTTCTCTCACTGTCATAAAAGCATGATTTTTCTGAGTAATAGTATTCCACGCTTCTCCTCAAAGTAATGTCTTCTTTTAAAAACATACGAAAGTACCGCGTGTTACGCAGAACGCAAAAACTGACATCCAATACACTTAAATTCTCACGAATGAAGATAAACTTTTCCAATTGCTTTGGTATCGTCAAACGAGTGAATGAATGAATTGCATAAAAGTCTTTCAAGATGAGTAAATTTACGCATGTGAAGCTTCGTCCATGTCTCGAACAGATGAGAACATGATAAGTATCTACGCGAAAGGAAGATTTTAAGATTTACTTTTGGAGGAACTCAAGAAAATGAAACGTGATGAAAAAGATCAAATTTGGAGCTTTGGAGCTGTATCGATTATATAAAGAATGTGACATCGTTAACTTCATCAAAATGCAACGAATTAAATGGGCAAGCCACGTTGTCAGAATGGACGAAGAAAAGGCAGGCCAAATATAAGATGGATTGCTGGCCTAGAAAAATATCTCCTAGTTTTGAGAACTAAAAATTGGAAAATACAAGTAGGAAGAAGGCTTCTTGAGAAGGATAAGGGCTGTCGAGCCACTGAGAAAGGAAAGAAATGAATGAATGTTTATTGATGTGGCACTTAAATGAACCGATGGACTTCACAATTTTGAACCGCGTTCAAGCGACGTGGACATGAGCCGACACCGCACTCTCCTAACTTTTACACTACGTCAACGTGAGGACTTTGAGCATCGACAGATTTAACATGCATCATTCCCTCAACAAGGCGGATTATCAGGACTCGAACCGAGATTCGACAACACCAGCCACGAGTTTGTGACCATGACGAGGTATTTATTGTCCAGGTCGAATACACATATAACATTTTAATGCAGATAAAACCAGTTTATGTCGGTTCACAAACAATTTTAGGGAGAAAAAAGAGCTTTTTCTAATAAATTTATGGGGTATAGTACGTTGTTTTTAGACATTTTTTTTCTTTCTAAGAAATATTTATTTTTATAGATAAGTTTTATCCAATTTAATAGAACTAAACAACTTTCACTACAATAAAGTGTATTTTGTGATTTTATAATAGCAATACACACACAAGATGAAATTTG
The DNA here is from genome assembly GCA_019973955.1 of Trichonephila inaurata madagascariensis. Taxonomy (NCBI): domain Eukaryota; kingdom Metazoa; phylum Arthropoda; class Arachnida; order Araneae; family Nephilidae; genus Trichonephila; species Trichonephila inaurata. The sequence continues at coordinate 78,470 of BMAV01027119.1, read as the reverse complement.
CTAGATATCTCCTTTGTACACTTAACTCCACTTTTAATTTAAGATTATTTCCAGTTGCAGAAGAGTGAGCTACATCATCTGAACTTCACAATAGATGAAAAAAAAAATCGTTTTTAAATTGACTCGGTGGAATTATTCAGTTTAACCTTTTATCTGTCATGTACGAGATTATTACTTGAACGGTGGGTGAGAGAATATTAACGTCTCACTGTTCAGCTACACGAGGGCTTTTGGCGACGGACCACGTCATTTTGAACCATGGTCAAGTGCCGTGGACGACACCAGCTGGCACCCCCTCTCCTAACTACCACACCAACGGGAGGACGTGTGAGCTCTCGACAGATTTAACGGGCATTGCTTCCCTACACGGTGGCTCGTTAGGGGTACTAGGCTCGAACTCGTGACAAGGTCATCCACGATCCGATACCCTGACCACTCGGCTACCGCGGCCCTATCTCTTGAACGGTACTAGTGTTCCAAAATATCACGCCCAAGATCACTTGTGCTCCAAAATGTTACGCCTGAGTATTATACAGGGTAATTTTTTGGGTAATATACTACAGGTGGTGTAGATTGCTGTGATCAGGAAATATTCTTTCATCCAATAATCCGAAAATGCCAGAAATATATTATAAAAATGATATTTTTACATTTACTAGACAAGGTACTTTGGAATTCATTTTTATTCTATAAAAATGTGCCTGAGTGGGAAACGTAATACATTTTTAGAATTTTGAATCAAAGTTGTAGAAAAGCTTTTACATAAATATAATGATGCAGCTTCTGGACAAAAGAATCCTGGTAGACCACCTAAAATTGATAACCCTGCCCGTCTTAGTGAACGACATTTTACATCCTACTCCTGCGAATTAAGTCTACAAGACAATGAAAAGTTTATTGTTAAAAGAATGATAAACTCAAACTCAGTGGAGCAACAGCCCATGCCAGCCAATGCCTACTGTGCCCATCCCAGTACAGCATCCCAGTATACTTGACTATTGGGCGCTGAGGTGCATGAGCAGATGTTCCGATCAGTTAGTCAGTCTGAAGTGAAACCCCCACTGTTTTAGTCTCCAAGCAAGCTTGGTACTTATTTACCGACCCACTGAAGGGACGAAAGGCTGAGTGAGTCAACCTTGCCCAGTCCAAGGATTGAACCCCGAACCTGTGGTGTGAATGCACGATACGCTACCACTCGTTCACTGGGCCTAAAAAAAAGGAAAATCGCAAAAAGATAAAGAAGAAACCACAATTCAAGTGTAAAGATTGCGGAGTTGGTTTATGCTTGGAACAGTATTTCCAGCTATGTCATTCTAAACTGAATTTCTGAACTACTAATAGGTATTTATATTTTATTTATTTTTTTAGAAAATAATGCTCCATTAGAAGCGAACGTACCGCTTTCAAGCGAATATGCAGCTGCTATAAAACCTAAAAAACTTCATACATGCATCTCAAAATATCAATTTTTAACTACTAAATATATTTTATTTTGTACTAAACATTTGAATTTTGCAATAAAAGAATCTGACACTTTATGAACCCAAATTTGCATTTCTCATTCTAACACAATCTCCTTCACACACACACAATTCATATTATAACAAAAACATTTTTCCCAACTCGTACTGTTACTATATATTACAATGTTTCTTTATAGAACAAAGAATCAATATTTAAATCTCGAGAAAATCCGTAATTAAGCTTACGACAGCATTATTTTCCCCCAGCAAACTCCTTAGAGCCGTAAATAAATAAAAATAGAATAAGAAAAAAAAAAGTTCGGAAGAGTTCTCTTTTTGGCGACTTATGAAAAGAGCCGATGTGAAGAAACTAAAACTTTTTCCAGAGGAATGGAATTTAATGATCGTTACAAAGGAGGTATTTTTTGTTGCTTTTTTGTGGTGTGCAGTTGGCAGCAACAGCCCTCAGCATTAAGCGCAGTAAGAATACTTTTTTCATTATTACTTTCTCTTTCATATTTTACTATTGTGAATCGAAGAGATCGATATTCTGTGCACAGACTGCTGGAAAATAATTGTGCTCTGCTTTGCCTTTATGCTGATGTGACGCTTTTTTTTAAAAAAAGAATATCAATGAAAAAAGAGGAAATGACGGTTTTCCACAATCCGCTTTGTGTCCTTAAATGGAAATAGTGAGATATGCATAAAGGAGAGGAGGATTTTATTTTTATTTTAAATGGGAGTTTATATATATATATATATATATATATATATATGATTTTATTTTATTTTCAAAAGCATTAGAAGTTCATTCACTAATATAACAGATTTTCGTTAAACTTCGAAAGATAGCTAATATTCTCTGATGATTTTATGTGAATAAGGAGGTGTGCAATTTGCAGAATAACTCAGAAACTGGTGATAAATAATAGAGAAAAAGATGTTCTTATTAATTTCATGCGATGTATATGTCATTATTAGTTACTTCAGAGTATTATCATTATTTGATTCTTAGGAATGCTTTTATTCACGACATCATCGTGCTTTTTTCAACTCGTCTCAGAAATCCGTAATAGTCGTTGAGACCGGCTGACTAAAGGGTTCGTGGAAGCAACTGAAATCCTGAATCATGTTTCTTAAGCCAACGTGGAATACTTATATCCCGGCGGAAGGGTTTATCATGTTGGGAAAAAAAACATAGCCATCAGGAAATATTATGACTGAAAGTAGGTATAAGTGGTCTATACCCCGATGTGGAGGTCGACACTGGCATTGACAGATGTTTTCAATGGAACTAGTACACGAAGAGTATACCAGGAAATATTCCCCTAACTGTAATTCAGCCATCAACTGACTGAACAGCTGACATGTGGCATGCCGGATCCATAGTTATGTACTGCTTACACTTTTGTGAATGCCATCATCGTCATAGACGGATTCAGGTTCTATTTACACTATCAAAATAGTTGCATATGCGTTTAGTGGGTTAAAGCAAAACGCACATTGCTAGCGTGCATTCAGCATCGTCATACCGCACATCACCAAGAATGATGGCATAGGGTGTAATTGGATACACGTTTCGCTAACCTCTTGTTCTAATTGACAGCACTTTGAACAGCGACCATCACATTTCTGGTGTGTTAAGGCTTGTGGATCGACCCTTTTTTCGAGCTCTACCAAATGTTTAGTTTCAGCAGGATAATGCACGGCCGCATGTTGCTGGAATTGTACAGACCTTACTTGATACATAAAATGTTCAGCTGCTGCCCCAGGCAGTATATTTTCCAAATCTCTCATCAATAGAAAGAAAACATCTGTTCAAGGTTGCGGAATGACTGGCTCGTCTTCTTACGCCATTACAATTGATGAACTGGGGAGTCGTGCTGAACCTGCATGGGCAGTTGTACCTGTACATGTCAGCCAATCTTTAACTAAATGCCACTGGCGTAGCTAGTTTTAAATGGGCTCTGTATCAAAATTCCTTCGAGACCCTTTTTTAGATATGAGAAGCCAGTTGGTGGGACTGTAGTTACACTTGTCGGAGCCCCCGTAATTCGGGGGCCCTTTATAATTGATACGGTGGTAGCTACGCCCCCGCTCAATGCCCAGGGGAATAGAGCCGTTATTGCTGCTAGAAGTGGTTTTTCTGGGTACTGATTTCTCAGGGTCTAGGTTTCCGAATTTCTTGAAAATTTAATCACAACATATTTGTCCAATAAATATCATTTTGTTATTTCCATTTTTTACTTGTATATCAATTTTAATGTCCAGTACTGTATATCACCTAGATAACAAATTACATTAAATACAGCGGGAGATTTGTGAAGTTATTCTCGTACTAGCGATGCGATGTTGTGGAAATCTTCAAAAAATTATAATTTATTGCAGCGTTTCTTAAACTTTCGATCGCCGTGACTCCGCTTTATGTTTTAGGGTGACATCGTGGACACCCAAGATTTTAATAATCCCTCTCCGGCTTAATATTCTTGATCATAATACAAGTTTGTAGCAGTTTCTTCATTGGAGACTATTAAGTTGTTGTTGTTGCATGCCTCCATTGGCCAGCGAGCGATTAAGTAATCTAGTCTAGTATGGCATACCTTTAAATTTTCTACGTGGCCTATCAGAGTCTGTAAAAGAGGGAAATCTCAACGTTACATGAGAGACTCTGCAGAGCCCTTAGAGCAGTGATACTCAACCTGCGGCCCGCAGGCATTTTCGGAGTGGCCCGGTTATGTCCCATTGGCCTAAAAATACACTATTTTAGAACAATGTACTAAAAATTTAAGTGTGAATTATATCAATCAAGCAAGCAAATCTATGAAATTTGCTATCAATTTGCTTTCTTTGATTGTAGAATATAAACAAGAGGCTTCATCATGAATGAAAGGAAATCGAAACTACCCCTTAATTCAATAAAAAATGCATAAAAGTAAATGTTTTGTGTGTGTTTGATAGAAGGGTTAATATAGTATTAAAATAATCATTAGTCTATATCAGTATTAAAATACGAGGGCTATTTTTTAAGTAAGGTCCGTTGGCGCGTATAGTTCTCTAGTTTACGTCGCAACGAGTCTCTGCTTCATTGACCAGCATCCTTCGCAAACACACTAGCACCATTTCCAGCTCTGTAGCAGTCGTGTAAGCTTCGCTGTAAGTCTTTAAAATGCTTAAGGTGATTGAAACACCCGCCAAGTGTGAGATACGGTCTGTTATCCGTTTTTTGACTGCGAGAAACATGTCGGCTGCAGACATTCATCGCCACGTAACAGAAGTTTATGGTACTGAAGCAATGAGTGATAGCAAAGTTCGAAAATGAGTCAGGAAGTTTAAAGATGGGTGAACAAACATCCATGACGAAGAACTCTCAGGCCGGCCCTCTGTAATTATTGAAGATTTGATACAAGCAGTTCAATCTGTGTGACAAGCAAGACTGTGTTTGAGGTACCTTTTCCGGTACCTCAAACACAGTCTTGGCGGGGAATGAACGCTTCAGTGACAAAGAAGAAATGAAAGCGGCCGTGAACTCTTGGCTGTCCGACTAGGCGGCAGCCTTTTTTGAAGAGGGTTTTCAAAACTTAGTTCTAAGATATGACAAGTGCATTAATAAACTCGGCAACTGTGTAGAAAAATAGGCAAAAATATGTACAATCCTAAAATAAAGGTTTTTTGAAACAAAATATTGTCGTAATTTTTTATAAACAAACGGACCTTACATAAAAAACAGCCCTCGTAAAAGCTGAAAAATAAGTTTTTATATTTTGATCAATTTTTCTGTGTCCAATGTCGCATCATAATGACTGCTTTTCTCCCATTATTCTCATATTGCGGCTCGTGTGAAATATTTGTCATATGCATGTTGCCCGGTGGGAAAAAAGGTTGAGTACCCCTGCTCTAGAGAAAAGCTAAGGACCTCTATGATTGATTGAATATTAACGTCGCACTGTTCATCTACACGAGGGCTTTTGGCGACGGACCACGTAATTTTGAACCATGGTCAAGTGACGTGGACGACACCTGAGCTGGCATCTCCCTCTCCTAACTACCACACCACACCAACGGGAGGACGTTTCAGCTCTCGACATATTTAACGTGAATCGCTGTCCTACACGGCGGGTCTTTAGTGTACTGGGCTCGAACACGTGACTAGGCAAGCCACGATCCGATACCTATACCACTCGGCTACCGCGGCCACGCTTCGAACCTCTAGGGGTTCGTGGACCACAGTTTAAGAACCACTGATTGTTTGGAAAACCCTCCTCGGGGGAGATAATGAATACAATTGTGTAATTCTTTACGATGTAAAAGAACAGTATACTAATTAATTATTGGCTACTATATGGGTGGATGCCCGATTAATAAGTGGTTATATATTTCATACAAAAATACTAATTATATGTACGTAATTAATACTTATTACGTTAATAAGTTTATATGTGCAGAGACATTATTATGGGAGGTTACAACACATAATTATGTCTCTTTCTATTAAACAAGAAGTAGATTCTTTTTTTTTAAAATTTACAATATCGTTTTTATAAAAGCACCAATTTTTTAATTTTTTAAAAAAAAATTAAATCATTTTGTATTGTATGTTTCGTCCGCGTTCATCAATTTTAACAAAATTTATCATTTCATTACTTTTAACAAAATACAGAATTTTTTTTGTTATTTGTATTACTATTTCCTAAAACGAATTCATGGAGATCTAAATATTGCTAAACCTTGAGCAGAGCTTCAGAAAAGTTACCTTGTGTCACGTACTTCCAATCCAATATTGAATGACTTAGATTCAAAACACGTCGAACGAAAATCGTTTGATCGATTATATTAAACCATTTCGCTCCCGAAGGGAAAAAAACTACTGAGAAAAGTTTTTTTATTCTCTTTTCTTTCTAAAAGGGAAAAGGGCACTTCCCGAAACCAAATTATGCAGCTTTGCTTGAGAAGTTTTAAGCCTTGCCGAAAGAACAGAACTTTGAAACTCATGAAGTAGATCTTCTGGAGCTTGACAGTAAAGAGCAAATGAGTTATTTTTAAGAGCCCAGCTCTCAGTCTCTTTGCAACTCTCAGTAAAATAAAAAAATCGGGAAAAGTTGGAAAAGAAAGCTAAAAAAATACTGTGCTAACCCTATTTCATAAAAAGACCATTTGGGCAAACAACTCACTTTATTTTTTGAGAACGTCTTGTCGTTCTCGAGGCAATGGATGAAAAAGTGAAATTTTTCGAAATGTTCCCAATTGTCTAGAAAAGAACTTAATTTGAAATATAGTCAACCATTGTAGGAAGTTCGGTAGGTCACGTGAACACGTCATTTAAAGGGAGAAAAATGGAAAACTAGTTGCTCTAAAATGATTCTGAAAGGATTAGTTATTCCAACTGCGATGCTGATAGGAATGTTTTCAATTTGAATAAATTCGAATTATTTTTTGAAATGTGTGTGAATTACGTTTTGCATAACCATTCAACTCCCTTTTAGTCGAGATATTTTATCAGGAATACGTTTTAAAAAATTTTGAAAATTTGTAGTTATTGTTGTGACTAACGCCACCTATCTGACGATGTCAGATCGAGGCCCACGAAATTCATCGCAGCAAATTCCTAGATGTACGCCAGTCATTAGCCATAGCTTTGAGCATCATACAGGTGAGAATACGGTTTGGCTTGATTCGTGTATTATTATTGTCGAATTATTTTTCATAAAAAAAATGTTTTGAAAATATATAATTTTTCTCTATTTTTTCACTAAAAAATTGAATTTAAATAATTTTTTATTGTATAATGATATTCTTAAACACAATTCCATATGTATATTCTGATTCAAGTGATTCTAAAAAAATACGCTTTTCCAATCGTAGTCAGATACCTTACATGAGGACTGAATTCAATTAAAGTGATTTCTGCCCATATTCTTATACACACAGAGACAGTATAAGGCGAATTCTTTGACGCATATAAAAACTACAGTAAATTTTAAATAGTAATTCAACACACACAGTAGAAATGGCGATCTGAGATCGATTAATCAAAAAATCGATTTCTCGGGCAAAAAAAAAATTAATTAATTAATTAAAAAAAATAAATAAAAAAAATATATCGATTTTTTAAATCGATATGTAGCACTGAATCGATTCAGTGAATCGATTACGAATTTTATACGTTATACTTTGATAGGGTAATAAAAAAAAATTAATTGTATTCTCAAATTCCCATAACTAAAAAAATTCCCCGATTTTTCTGGTAAGAGATCGTTTATTATGGTATCTTTCTTGTTTTTCATAAAATGGATTTTTATTACATTTCCACTGTAAGTGCAGACTTGAAAAAAAAATCGATTTTTTAGAAATCGGTCTTTTAGATCTCGATTTTTCTGTGAATCGATTCATCAGGTTTACGATTCGAATCGATTTAAAAATTGATCTTCTTAGGAAAGAATCGCCATCCCTAACACACAGTGGTACCTTGAGTAATGAAGGTAATCCGTTCCAGGATTAATGTCATTCCCAAACAAGAAAACTCAAATGTTTTGAATCAGAAAATATCCTAAAGAAATGATGAAAACATTTTCAGAACATGTCACATTCATCCGAAGTCAATTAGCAACTCAGAAAATAATCTTAAAATCAAATATGAAGTACTTGAAATTGATCTTCGTTTTTTTAAATACGAATTTATTAATTGAAAGTAATCCCAGCTTCTCTTCAAAGCGCTAATGTCAACAACATCTGATGGATGGAGTATAGTAACTTCATATCGAGCATTTTTCTTACGTTTCCGCTTTGTATATTTATCATTTTCTGAACAGAATGGATCCAAGTTTGTCCTGTCATTTTACTTCCGTCACTCTAGGATAAGATAAATTAACAAGCTAAAATTATTTTTACAGGATAAGGCCTTGAAATGGAAAGGAACTAGTTTGATAATAAAGTTGTAATCAGAGGCAGACGTAATGTCTCCGAAGATGTCAAAAGAATGTATATATATCACTGAAACATTTCTTTTTGTTTGAAAGATGACGACAGTTGCATAAGAATAACTTATTCTGCACTGACGGAAAAAAAAAACCCCAAACATCAAGAAAAAATTATTGTAGAGTAATGAACATTGGACGATGTGATTGTCTAGCTAATATGTTTAATTCATTACATTTTCAAGATCAAAAGTTAATTTAAGCTCAAGAAAATGCATTTAAAATGTGAAATGTAGTTACATTAATAGTAGGTGTAACCGCCAGACTTTTGAATACAAGCGTTGGAGTTCTCGTCCGATAATATCACATACGCGCTCATTGGAAAAAGATCTGGTGATCTCGCAGTCCAAGGTAACATGTGGAGGAAAGAAATTCCACCTTCTCTTAACCCTATTACACGACTTAGTTCAAACTCGGTGAGCTGTTAATAATGGCTTCTTCGTCTTAAAGGCATTCGTGGCTAACATCAACTCAAAACGTCACATTTCACAGACAAATAACACTCACGAAATTACAGCCCGCATTTAAAGCAACCCTGATTTGCATGTTTTGAGTAGCGCTACTAGCGACACACTTACGCGCGAAATTTGAATTGATGTCGTCTTTTAGATGTATAAACACGCCTACCAAATTTCGTTTCTCTAACTCAAATCTTTCCCGGCGTTGGGATTTTTTTTCCGTCAGTGTATTCATATCAAATCGAAATTTTCCTAACACGTTGTGACATCTCTCGCGTTCTTCTTCTAACATAACTCCTACATTCTTTGACGGCCACGATTAATGGCAAAACTTTTCCAACCCAATACCAAGAAGAGAAACAAAGTAACAATGCAAATAAGATATACTTTAAAAGGATAGAAAGTTTAGTGAGAGGGAGGGCAATCTTAGAGAAAGCTTAGTGTGGAACAATTCGGAACAAGTGTTAGACGGCCTACTCACAAGGAAGAAGGAAACGACCACCTTCGATAATAATATTTATAAGGAAGAGTAATTGTACATGAGTACACCTATCTACAAGTAGCAGAATAGATGAGTCTTCAACCAAGGTAGGAAGGTTACTTTCTAAACGATAATATTATATAGAAAGTGAGATTAGGTAGATAATTAATAATATTTAGGATAAGTGATCTAGTTGTGCGTTCTGACTTAAATATTCGGTCTAATTTGTGGTTTATTCTCTCTTAAAGTAAGTTGTTCATTAGATATAAGTAATTTAAGTTATTCTTAATAAAAGTTGTATTAAGAATTATAAAATGTTTCATCCTTTAGATAATCCCACACCTCTAACTTACGCGGATCCAACACGTCATAGCTATCGACAGATGGCTATGTCACAACGTGTCCGTGGTGAAGATATACAAAAATCCACTGGCAATTCTTTGAGTATGCATTTTTAGCTCTATTATAAAAGAGTTGCAACCAATATACATAAAAAATAATTCAAATCTCGAAATTATACAAATTTTAATTCCTTAAAAGGTTTGCAATTCTTATCGCGCCACATATCACACATTTTTCGGAAACAATGCAATATTCTTACCTTCAACAAGGATGCCATCTCTTCCTTCGCAAATCAAAGATTCATTTTTTAATTTCCATCGGAAAAAATTACAATCATCACCTGAAATAAAATGGACGCGTTCAATTATTTCTTTTTTTTATTACTTTTAAATTTGAGTGTAAGAGGTGTTTCTAGATTGTTCTAGATTTTATTAATGCCTATAAAATAAAAATACAAATAGAGGCAACTTATATTAAACATCTAGGAGGCAATGTTACTCCGAGTCCGTGAAATCCTTAATTTACACGTTCCTCCTGGGGGTGGTGCTAAATGAGTAACAACTATTGCTAAGGCGGCTCAGAGAAAAACATATTTTTGAGAAATTAGTGGATACTTGAATCTGACAAGGCAGTAATTTAACAGGCAAACCCTGGACTAACACTCAACACAGACACTTGGAGAATATTTTGTCGAAACTCCCATAAAGAGACTGTAGCAAACTTTAGACTGGAAACAGCCCATGACTGTATGGCACGTCATCTTAATCAGGGGCGTAGATACTGCCGTATCAATGATACAGGACCCCAAAGTTACAGGGACTCAAAAATGCTTGAGCAAAAAATCGTAAAATGTTGAGGGGACCCCAGAAAGGCCCCCAAGGAATTATGATACCGTGCCCACTCAGATCTAGGTACGCCAGTGATCTTAAGGTATCCGACTACGTTCGGAACCGTGATTTTGCAAAATCGTATAAATGGATAATATTGTTGATATTTAGTGTCACTTAGATTAGAAAACGTATATAAAATTGTTTTATAAGAATATTATTACAAAAAAAATTATTTAAGTGTAATATTTTGACAAAAAATGAGCATAGAATGATCGATTTTCAAAAAATTCTCCTTTTATGAAAAACGTTTCTATAATAATAATATTTTGCCTGTATATAGCTCAGACCTCTGTACAGAAGCCCAACTAGAATGTTTGAAATATACAAGTTAGAAGTGGATTTATATCCATATTTTACTACAACAGAGGGGAGAAATTTTAAGAAAAAAACGCCGATAATTATTTCAATGGGTAGTAACTCTGAAAATAATGTGAATTTTTCAAAACTCCTATAGTTAAGACTCTCTGGAGAAGTCTTTACTTTATATAAGCACACACACACATATTGTTATTATTATAGAAGCATTTTTTATAAAAGGAGAACGTTTTGAAAAAAGATTATTCTAATTTAATTTTTTTGCCAAAATATTGCATTTAAATAAGTTTTTTTAATCAGATTCCCTTATATAAAACAATTTTATACATGTATTCTAATCTAAATGACACTAAATATAATGGAAGTTATCCATTTATACGCTTTTTTATAAAATCACAGTTCCGAGAACGTAGTCTGATACCTTAATAAAATAGGCATCTTTCCATCTAGTCTATGCCAAACTTTTAACTCGACCATCATGAATGAAGATCATCTTCATATGTGCTCAGAATTAGATAAAGAGTCTCAAAAACATGGTGAGATAAGCAAACTATACGGGAATGCCAGAACTTTCATGAACTCTTTGTAAAGACTACATCTCTTATGCTCCTTTTCTTGTTGTTTAAAGTTTTTAACCTTTTCTTTGGTTCCCTTGTTAATTTATCCTGGTACTTTAAATGTGTGTTCTTTTTTGTTGTTTATCATTGTTTTGTGTGCCACGAGCTGTTTTATGTGTTTGGATTGATCATACCAATAAAGCCATATGTAACAGCAACAACTTATTAAACATGTTTTTTAAGATTAGAGAAACGTTGCCAAAGAACATAATCCTTAAATAATATATAAGTTCAATAAATCAAAGTTTAGACTAGAAAAATTACGTGAAGGACAAGAGGGTTGACAGGGATGATGAAAGATATGAAACTGAAAGGCTATAAAGATTGTTTGTAAAAACATGACATGAGAGATCACATGTTTTATCCATATAAATTTGTACCTCAACTTCTTATCATATTGATTTCAGAATTTTCTACGGAATACTTTTTTAAACTGAATGTTATTTCTATTTTAATCTCTAGAAATTCTCTAATAATCACTATGAGAAAACACATTTATATCATAATTAATCTCTCAAAATTTATCACTCAGTGAACTTCACCGAGATCACACATTAATTTTCTAAGAAAATCCTGTTATTCAGAAATTGATAGTAAAATAGGTTTCTAACAATTAGGCATTAGAGTGTTTAAAAAAAGACTTAAAGGAAGTATACTCTAATGCTTTAAGATCTTACTTATGTCTTTGATTTCTTAACAAAAATAATGTAACGAAACGTTTTGATTTAAAAACTTGAAAGAAAAATATTAATAAAATTTACCGTTAAGGGGTGTTGGAAAGCTGAAATCTTATTTTTTTGACAATTTGAGATTTTTACATTTTCAAATTGTATAGATTTTAACCTTTCTAAAAATACTTTAATTTAACCTCTAGGGTATTAATAGGTTTTAAGGGCTTCTAAGAAACCCTTAACACCTATTTTTAAATAATCTTTGAATCTAGGCCACGACCATTTTAATGGCGAAAAATGTAAACAAAATACTTCGTTTTTGCTTAAAAGTGTAACGTCTGATATAAACCAAAACATGTATCTTTTATTTTAAACTTAGCCTTTTATTTTTTTTAATTTCCTATCCGATTAGAAGTCTCATTGAATACATTAAAATCAATTTATCTCAAAATGTAAATTTTAATGTGCGATGTACCTTTTCTCAGAAACTACTGTTTACAGGTATGTAAATTTTTTATGAAACATTTATAATGATGTCTAATATATATTAAAATGAGCTTTTTGTAAAAAAATCAAAAATTTATTTTTTACAAATTTTTTAAGTGAAAAATGAGTCAAATTTCGCAATGTTTGATAAAATATTTCATAATTTATTAAAAAAATTCAAAATTAGGTAAAAGCTCATCTCAGTATAATGAGAGAGGTGTACTTTAATTGCATATAAAATTGCAAGCATGTACATATAAAAAATTTTGAGAAAAGGTACATCGAAAACAGCCAATTTAACATTGTCAGTATAGAGAAAAAGAGAGAGGTTTCCAACTCCCCTTAATGCTTTAAACAAAAATCTCCCGAGAAAATCAAGAGATTTTCGATAACAAGAAACTAGAGCTCTTTTGTGTCAGATGAAAAAATTCTCTAAGGACGATACATAAAACGTTATCAAATAACGCAAGAGAAAGGATTATGTCATATTTCATTGACGTCATAGCAAGTCTTCTTTTAGAAACATATAACAGAACCGGATTCGGGAGAGGAAGACCAGATCTTTCCGGATGAACTTCTTTGACTGAACTTCTTCAGAACAATATAATAAAATACATTTCTTTTTTAAAATCGCTTTACTTTATTATAGCCTATAATTTTGCCAATAAGATCTGTGCAAAAAAATCTTAAACATTAGGAAAATTGAGTATAAGTTTATATTAAATATAGTTTTAACTTTTTTTAAAAAGAAAATTAGTAAACTTATAAATGTTTTAAAATATACAGGTGAGTTGAGTTGAGTTGCGTTTGGTATTTTATGGCGCAAGAGCCAGTTTTGGTTATACTGCGCCAAACATTCATAGGTCTGTGGTCTGCACGGGAAAAGAAGAAAAGAAATTGGATGACAAGATGGAGGATCGAAAATACAGAAGGATCACTCAGGTACCCCGGGGTCGTGACACCCGTGTTTACCAAAGATAGTAAACCCCTTGGGAAAAGAAAAAAGATCACTAGGGTACCTCGGGATTGTTACACCCGTACCCACCTAAAGAAGGTGAGCCCCCTGAGGGGTAAAATATACAGTGGAATACGTTTAACAGGAAAACGCATGACAAAATACCAGTTAACACGGAATGATACAACGGTTTCGACAAACTACTACGTATTTTCATGCATTTTCCCCCCTTAATACGAAACGAAAATCGCTTAACACAAAAAGATTTCCCTTCTGGAAATGAACAAAATTGGGAAAAAACCAGTCGGACTGGACTGTCCTGTTGTATTATCAGAAGACTTGGTTGCAGTAGATGATAAATAAATAATAAAACTTATTTTTGTTGATGGAAGTGTTTTTTTTTGCAATATCCTTTACCATGAAATTCTTTCAACACGAAAAAACATTTCAGTCTCGTGTTAAGCAATTTTCACCGTATATAAATAATAAAAAACACTTACTCCAACAAGGTCTTGTTCTCCACAATTTTGTAGGACAGGAACTTGAATCTTTGTTTGGATGAAACAGAATCCTTCTTGAACTTGTTTGATAACCAACTGCAACGGAAAAAATAATTTATTGTGGCTCTAAGCTTATACAAAATATCACAATTATTTACTGAGATATTTTTTTTTGCAATAAAAGTCTACCTTTTTTATGAAATTAACTCTTTGAAATTTGAGCATTTTTGTTAAATCGACAAAAGAAAAGCATCTATCCTGTTAAAACAGAGGGTCAAAAAGTTAAAAAAAAAATTATAGGTTAATACTAAACTTTATGAAATGGGGGATTCCATATCAATGAAGAGTTTTTAACCGTAAAAATGACAATAACTGGAAAAAAAATTATTTTTGCTCATCAAGATTATATTTTTCTAGAAAGCTTACTTATCAAAGTTATTTTATTATATAATTTCTAAAATTGACTATTGAATCAAATTTTATAAATATAACTACAAATAACAACTATCATTATAATTTTGAGTTTAATGGTCGATGAATATAATAAATACAATTTTTAAGATAATTTTGGAGCCATTAAAACCAGGTTCGGACAAGCGATAAACTGTTTTCAATATAGTAATACCTCGACTTACGCGAATTCGGAGTTACGTGATTTTCAAATGTCCTTGATTCGACTTTTTCTTCATTTTTTTCATTTGTCGAACTCAAGCGGAATCACCGCCAGAGCCTGATGAAATTGGTAACTTGAAGAAATTTTTTTCGATCATTCCAAGCAAATAAATTTAGAAGTGTATAGAGAAGAGAATCAAGAACTGCTGGATTCCTACAATCAGGAACTGACAATTAATAAGCTCATAGAAATGCATGAGCAAGAGCAAGACATTGAAGTTCTTGAGTCTTTAGACCCAGTTCATTCAGAAGATCTAATGACGGTTGTAAATCTTTCAACTAATCCTCTTGGGAAATCTTTGGGCTCTCAATTAGCATTATTCACAACCAACCCTTCGGAAGGAGAAAATCGAGATATTCAAACTAACTTATATATATAGTCGAAGTTTTCTAGCTAGAATTGAGAGTAGGAGAGGAGGTAAACTCAATTCAGGTGAGATTGTTACTGAAGGTATCATATTTGAATTATTGTGATTAAGAACTCATTAGGAGGAAGTTTTAAAGTGACGCTTGTTCACTGAGATTGAATTGATAGTAGATTAAATCTCGGATGAGGATCGAGTTAGATAGTCTCCTAATCGTTCGTGTATTACCGTCGTCGTTCTACTTTCGCGGTTAGCATCGAGACATGCTCTTACTATTATTAATTGGATTTGTGTCTTTTTATTGTGTGATAAATAAATAGCTTGGTTGGATCATGGCGAGTGTTTCTTCCCTACCTCCCACATATCTAGGTGCACAAGAGAGAGGTGTTAGCCTCTCACACGGTTGGTAATTAAACAGAAGGCCTCAGTTTCAGTTTAATTGAAAAAGAGCTACACATTTTAGAAAATACATATTCTAACAAAGAGAACACTTTTCAACATAACAAGGAATAAAAAAAAATTATTAGCATGATACAAGGAAATTTTGTGGGAGAAAAAAAAATTGATCCGACAGACAACTTGTTAGACTTTATGAAACATTCTACAACATTAGATTTTATTAAACTTTTTTTGTTCTAAATTATTGTTTCCTGTCTCTCTCATCACTGGTCTCAACTAGAAAATAATTTATATGTACCGGGTGTTTCAAAAGTCATGCACACCCCCGTGGTAATCCTTGTTGCTTAAAAGCCAAAAGGGTTGGTTCAGATTTCTTTCAACAGATGGCAGCAGGGACCCCTTTATAAGAAGTTTTGAACGTATCAGGCATCAGTTTCAAAACACTTGTAGTCCGTTGAGCACAACGGGAGGTGCATGCTGTTTTTCCAAGAGCAAATAGCCATCGTGGAATTTTATTTCTCTATAAAATCTTATTGTCGTGTAATAAATGCATTTCAGCAGAAATATCCAGGTGAAACAGCACCAAATGCATCATTGATAACACATTTAGTGTAACGGTTACAGAATCGGTTGCAGACAGGAAGCGATTGGGTAGAACTTTCATAATGAAAACGAAAGTGGCAGATGTGGAGACCTCTTTAGAAAGAAGTCCATTGAAAAGACCATCCGTCTACATAAACATCATTACGGAATTCATATCTTTGCTTAAAGTGATGAAAGCTACGATTGGTTGCAGCAAGACGGCACAATGTGTCACACATCATGGGACAGTAAGGAAGTTTTAACAGAATTTTTCGATGATCGTGTCATCGAAGGACTTTGACCAACTCGTTTACCGGACTTGTCAATTCAGGATATTTTTCTTTGGGGATATCTGAAAAGTGTCGCCTTCAGGAATAATCCCCATACGCTTAATGAACTGAAGAGTTCCTTTATGCAATATTGGACATTAATTCTCACAAACTACGCGTAAAGTGTGAACTAATCTGGTAAAAAGAGTTCGATTGTGTGTCCAGGAAAACGGACATCATTTTGAACATTTACTGTTATTTTACCAAGTCTGACACCTGGCAATAAAGATAACCATTCAACCTTTGTTTGTCCCTCTTTCTGTTTGTTAACATAATTCATTTGTCTTTAAAACTCAACCACGAAGTTGATGTGCGTGACTTTTGAAACACCCGGTATTTATATGTGAAATTATACCCCGACTTACGCGAATTCGACTTACACGGTTATCACTCAGTCCCACCCTATCGCGTAGGTTCGTTTATTACTGTATTTCTAGGGAATTTTTGAAATTTATATTATGACACTCTTTAAGAAAAGTGCTTTCTTTTATTATTAAATTTAACCCTACATTACAAGCTTTGTTGACGTTTATTGTGAAATTAAAACAACTTGAATAAAATAATAAAATAATGTGGGCTCTTACCAATTTGTCCGATTCTACAGTTCCTCTGGCAATGACTCCATTGACTCCATTCGCTCACCAAACAGTCTCCAGGGCAGGGGACGTGACATTCTTGCTCTTCTTGCTAGGAGAGCAGAAGAAAGAATAATGCTGACGATGTCAATACTTCTCTTAATTAGAAAAAAAGATTAAATATAAAAAAAAATACAGTGAACATGTTGCTAGAAATCTTTCGCAGCATTTTTCAAAAAAGATATAACTCTGGTGATAAAAATTTGAGTTTGCAGATTTCATTAAAATATCAAATTAACAATGTTGGGTGATTTTTATCAGAAGGGAGTTCAGTAATTAAAATAATTACTTTTCAATATTCATTTCAATTTTAAAACAAGTAATATATAAAAAAATTAAGTCAATTCCTACTTAGATCAACAAAGAAAATTTTTATATTTTAGCTACTTTTTATTAAATAATTAAAATTAATATAAATATGCATATACATAGGACACAGAATCACAACATTAAGTGGTAACTAATTTTTATTAATTATCACTAAAGTATCTATTGTAATCCAAAACAATCGCGTCTATAACATTTCAGTTCAACTGAATGCTTTAAAACGTGAGAAAAAACCTTTTCAAGTTTTGACACAAGTCGCCAAAAGGGTGGCTAGGCTAAGCAGCCAAAAATGATGCCAACGTGGTTGTGTATTTGTAATTCTTTAAATAATTAGTTTTAATCAATCAATGTTTATTAATTATAATTAAATGTTTGTATTGTCATTCAAAATAATCATGTATATAAAATTTCAGCTCAATGGAGCTCTTTAAAATGTATTTTATTAACGGTTGAATATTACACCAAGATAAATAAATAAATAAATATATAAAGAGAGAGTGTGAACTAATAGTAGAAAAATTGAAAAAAATTATTTTTAATTCCCTTATGTTTTTCGTGATAAAGAGTTCAGGAACAACAAAATCTACCATTCTCCACAGAATTAAATAGGCTGCACCACAAAATACTATACTCAGAATTTAATTCTATACAATTTATATTTAAAAAAAATAATAGTGATAAAGGTGAATGTCGAATTTAACTAGACGTAGTATTTTAGCAAGACATATATTGACTCTTTCTTCGTCTGAATTTTTTGAAGTCTTGTATTAAAAAAAAAGCACTTTTTTCTTTATATTGTTGAAAAATTAAAGTTCTTTCCTGAGTTCGAAAATGAAAAATGTTTTTGTCAGGAAGTAGTTTTTTGCTTTTCATATCGGTCGTCAGAGAGTGTCTTAATAAATCGCATTCTAAAGCAACTGGCGACGGACCTCTAATTTTTTAATTATGGTCAAGTGACGAGGACGACGCTTGAGCTGGCACCCAACTCCCACACCACATTTTGTGAGAATTTGAAGCCACGACAGATTTAACGTGCTTTATCCCCTCTGTATGATGGGGTTTTTAATCAATAGAACCTGCAGCTTGACAACGTCGGCAGAAGTTTCGTGATCGTGGCCACTATGATATGGTGGTCCTATGTATGAAATTCCTTATTGACCTCCAGTTTTCCCTACAATGTATTGAAGTTTTAAATTTAAAAAATTTTCTCTGATATTATACAACTTATATACTTTGATACTATAATTAATTTCTATATTTATTTCATACTGATATACTTTGAAATAAACATACTTTGAAATAAATATCAACACAAAAATAATTATTAAAAAATGTATTTGAAAACAATGCTTTGGAGTGTGATTTTTACAACCTTACTGGAAGAACTACTTTAAAATATCATAAGTATCAGAGCCTTAAAAACACCATTAAAATAATTTATTGCACTTATTATATTGTTGCCTTTGTATAAACTCTAACCGATATAATGCAGCGTGCCAAAACTTATTATCACAATTTTGTCATGCAAAAATAACTAAAAGAAAAAAAAAATAATTACAAAATAATTATCATTTTCATTTTTTCAACAACAAAATTTTTCCTCTTTTGGCCTTATCTTACGTATGTGTATTTGCAGCAATTTTTCAGCACACCTTTCACACCTTTTTGGCAATTTCTACCGTTAACATAGAAACGGTTTCGAACAACTTTTTCCTAGTGAGCAGAAAGAATTTCCCGAAATTAAGAGTGCTCGGAATTCCGTCTAATGGGATACTTCGTCTCTTTACGTCATAAAGCAAAATGGTAGTAAATATGGCAGCCTTGGCTTCGTCAAACACATCAGAAATGGCATATAGTGTTTTAAACAGAATGATGTTCCATTTCTGTTTACCACCGTGAAGATAGGGTGAGGCTGACGGCAGAGCATATCATTTTGTTTGAGGCCACCTTTCATCCTCTCATTTGCTCGAAAAATTTTCCAAAATGGTTTTTCGAAAGAGACTCGAATTGTGTTCCAGACATGTGTGTGTGATAAGTCTTATAGTAGCATGACAATCAAAGCCGGTGCAAAAAGCTAAACATGTGACGTGAAAAAAAAACTGAAAAGGGGGTTTAAGAAGATATTTCTTGCAGAAAATTCGAGATCTAAATTTATTTAAATTAAATCCTTCAGGCTGAAAATATAAATTGACTTTCTGATATTTTTATTTACATCTTAAATATTGATAAGTCTTTTTTAAATGTGTATTTTGTATAATTGATCATAGATTTTACACAGTAAAATTTTTCTTAAAATCAGTCTTAATAACAATTTTTAAGAGGTCACGCAACCGACAATAGAATAATTTTCATTGAAATGTGTGATTTTAATTGGGAACAGAACAGAATTTTGCAGTTGCAATAAAAAAACAATAGAATAAAATACAATATGCACACCATTTAAGTAAGAACTGGGGTCTCACAGCTCACTTTCTGCTTTGAATTTACTTATTTCGCATCCTAAATCAAATGACTAAATTGAAAAATCACAACGAAAACAAATCTGAAACTATAATTAAAAAGAATAAAGAGTAAAAAAAAAAAAAGGAGTGAAATAATAAATTGAATACAGAATCAAAGTTCAAACGTTACGGAAATAAAAAAAAGTTCTTTCAATAAGATTTCTAAAAAAAAGTTACTCGTTTCTCTCTTTTAAAAGTTCTTTCAAAAAATTTTGCTGATAGAGTTTAGACCGCTTTCCCCAGCTTTACTCCATAAAAGATAAAAATAAGTTCTAACTTTGATTCAGCTTCTCCATATTTTGCGTTTTTCGAACTCCGTCATGACATTTTTGACCGGACATTGGATAAAAACTGCTTAGAACGTACGAAGAATATTTTCTTTGCAGTAAAAAAGAATAAATTCTTTTAAAAAGCATCGCGTAAGCAGAATTCGATATGAAAATGAAGTACAAATTTCAAAAAAGAGAAAAAAAAATTCGATTCAACGATGACTGTTGCCCTAAAAATGAAATACGGTCAAAAGCGGAATGTAGTTTTGAAATAAATTCGATCTAAATTCTGTATTATGAGTGAAAAAAAAAGTGAAATCACATGTTTTTGCATATGACTTCCCAAATAAAATATTTAATTCAGGCGTATACAGTTCAGTCTGCCTTTATATCAAAATAAATTCATGATAGGATCTGTAATATTTTTGAATAGTAACATAAATCTGAAAGTAATGTTGGAAAAACGTTGCT
>BMAV01027119.1:34601-57371 GCA_019973955.1 Trichonephila inaurata madagascariensis | reverse complement strand
TTTGAATAGTAACATAAATCTGAAAGTAATGTTGGAAAAACGTTGCTTGTATTTGGAAAAGGATATATATATATATATATATATCAATGATTTTAACATTTTGAATAAATAACGATTACACAATATATCTAAATATATTTTATTGGGCTTAACGAATAAGATCCCTTTTTTTTGTTTCACCGAAATTTATTTTCAATTTTATATATTCATACACTTCCGAAAATCTAAGATTAATCGTATTATAGCAGTAAAAAAAGGAAAAAAAAAATGAAATTTGAGTCTCAAGAAATGTTTACTTCCTTCTGTATATCATAAAATTCTTATAAAAAATTGTACTGCTTTAATAATAATAGAATTTTTTTATTTTTTATAAATAAAAAAGGGAAGTAAAAAAAAATTATATTAAATAAATTTTAATTTTAATCACATTCAAAGTAATTTTAATTTTTAATGAACGCTGAGGTACTATTTTTCTTATACTATTGAATTTTAATTTTTTTAATATTTGTTTTCAAAGTTTTGTGCTCTTATGCGTTGCTTTCCAGAGAAAGAGAGAGTGAGAGATTTTTTGAAAACTTATTAATGACTTTTTAGTACACTAATAAAAGTCCATTTTCAAAAGTTCCTTTTCGTTTATATTTTTCAAATTAGAAGAAATTCTAAAAAAATGTGATATTTTAAGAGTGAGCTTAAGAATTAATCTGCCGGTTATATATATATATGCGGGTACCTTATTATTTTACGTTAAAAAACATACTTTTTAGCATAAACTCCAAGAAGGTTTTATTTAAAAAATAATAATATTTATCCTGATTGTGAAAACCAATTTTTTCCCTTTTTTGTATTTAAACTTAACAAACATGAAATAAATGTTTATTAAATTCCTACCATTAGTGCACAATCTCCCTAAATATATATATATATATACACAGTCGAATCTCTACACAACGAACCTCTATATTGCGAATTTTTCTATATAGCGAACCTTTTCCTGGAATCATGAACATTTCCCGATTTTCTTCGTGAAATAACCTCTCTATAGCGAAACACATTTTCTATATAACGAATTTTTTTCTTTTGTGATTCAATTTTTGTCCTCTCTTTTTTAAAGTATTTCTGAAAAAATTTCAAGTCATTCTCTCTTTAACACATTTTATGGTGGTCAAAAATCTTGAACTGGTTGTATTAGATCCTAACTTTCCGAGAGCAATAAAGTTCTGGACGTTTCATCGAGAAAGTGCAACCTTTAACCCCCATTGCCCAGTTCACTAGAAACATCTTCGACATCCTCTTTCACCCTCAGTGGAGTTGTCCCGTGTCCTCGTGTTCTAATTATATAATAATGTATGTTTAATATTTCTTGCATGCTTTAAATTATAAAATGTTCTTAAAATTCATTAATTTTAGCATAAAATTATTTTCTTAATATTGAAAATACAGTGAATTCTTCAACATTCTTTTTTCTTGTTTTCCTTGCAGTTTTTCTTTCTTTCTTTCCATTTTGATGGGTAAGATATATAAACAAAACATATAATAATTTAGAAAAAAGGTATAAATAATTATTTTTTCAATATGTAGTGTTTATGAATTTAAAATTTGTTTTATGTGGTTTATATAAAGTATATTAAAAGATGAACCTTTATGTAACGAACTTTTTTCCGGGATTTAGTGATTTCGTTATATAGAGGTCCGACTGTATATATATATATATCTTGTTCAAATTTTCAGTCATTAGTAAAATACTATCTATTAATCCATTCAAGTTCAAATACATTTTTTTAAACTTGTATTGGATGACTCTTGATGTTAAGGCAGTTTTCTTCGAATGTTAATTCATTAGTTAAAATTAATTAATGAATAAATTGTAACAAACAAAAATAATTTAACACCATATATAAGAAAGGAAAATCGCTCGTTGTAACGCAAATGGATAGCGCGTTGGACTTCTATTCCAAAGTGCGTGGGTTTGAATTCAACCTGGGATGGCCTTATTTTCTGAGAATGGGATTTATGAATGAATATAAATAGTAACAAACAAAAATAATAATCGAACACTATATATAGAATGGAAAATGGACAATTGCAAGGAAAATCGCTATCTCTATTTTGCCTCTTAATATTGTGATTCTGTCATATGTATACACATATCTATATTAATTGTAATTATTTAATAAAAAGTAACTCTAAAATAAAATTTTTCTCTGCTGATCTAAGTAGGAATTGACTTAATTTTTTTTATATATATTTCTTTTTTTTCCTTTAACGCACGGATCTAAATATTTCAACATTTGTTGCCACCCCAAGTAAAGCAATACCAGTTGTTCAAACTGGTTTATTTTTTCCCCATAAGACAACGAACTTTGTTTTCGTGCTATAGAAGAGGCTAATCTTTTATCGACCGGATTATTGACATTGGCTTATCTTTTATCGACATTATATTGATTCCATGTCATTTACATTAAAGAATTCGGGATTAAGTATAAAACTACTGCATATACAGAAAACAAAATGTTTGTATTCAAACATGAATAAAAATATGCTGATCTGTGGACGGTTGCGAAGTGAAAATAAGATGCAAACATTTAGAGTATGTTGTTTAAAGTAAAATAAAAAAAATCATAAACTTAATAATTTTGATTCAGACGTACACTGTCTTCTTGCGCCAGGTTGAGCCAAGAAGGATCTATCCAATTGTCCATCGGAAAAGACAAATTGAGGGTGAGGCAGAAGATTTTGTCTACTTGCAGGCCATCGTAACGGATGCATTCCACAACACGACGACGTACACCGTAGCCACAGTCTGCATACTATAATAATAGTCGAAAGGCATATATTTTGAAACAGAATCAAAATATTGATTATATTAATAATTTATTAAAAACTTCAAAAAATTGTAGAACACATTTTGAAAATTTTACTCATTTATGTTTCTTATTTTAATAAAAAAAATATTTCTTTCTTAGGTTCAATAAATTCCATTGTTTTTTTTCCAATGTTTCCAATGTTTCGATGTATTTAAATACTAAAAGGTATTTACCTCAAGATCACAAGAAGACCAATCTGAATGCTTCCAATGATAGCAAGCTTTGAAATCACAAGGTTTTCTTTGTTCCATTTCTGGGGAACATGGTTGTCCGGCGTCACTCGGTTTTTGCACAACATAACGCGTTCTAGTCATAATACCTAAAAATATCAGTGTAATAAAACATATACATACATATATATATAGAACTATTTGAACATATATATATATATGTAATATTCTTATAAAATATACACATAAGTTTTTTAGAAATCTTAATTTGCTTCTTCACACACGCACATATTTGCATTGAATTTTCATCTTGACTTAATCCTCTGCATTGAAATGTGGCAATATATTCAATAATTAAACGAGTATATCTTAGCCAAAACGATCGTCATCGCGTGGAGGCTATTACTGGTTTATTTTGATATTGCTGCAGATTCAATAATCATAATATATCATGTTAACTAGTATTTAAAATATTTTATTATAAATTTCTGCACGGGTCCTATACATAGAGAGGGGAATGCGCTAGATACATATACAGAGTGTTGTCGAATTCATCCGACAAATTCAAAGGGGTGATAGTAGGCATCATGGAGACGACAAATCACCATAGAACATGGGGCCTCAAACCACGTTTAGTGGGAGTAATTAGAAAAAACAGTTATGAAGGGTGTGATGTCGAGTGGAATGAAAAAGGGTAATAAGAGAGAGGTAAGAAATATATTTACTAGACGTAAAGCCTGTTTACAATACGAACAATGGATCACAGCTTGATGTCAGAAATACAACGACAAATGATAGTCACATTAATTGTGTGAAGTTGCCTCCGCGCAGGTTATAGCACAGACGACACCGACGGACGAAGGGTTGTCGGAAGCATTCGAAGAAATCCGAGTTAGTATTGTAAACACGCTTTACGTCTAATAAATGCATTTCTCTTATTGTCCCTTTTAATTCCACTATACATCACACCCTTCATAACTGTTTTTGCGAATTTCTCCCACTAAACGTGGCTTGCGACCCCATGTTCTATGGTGATTTGCCGTCCTCATGCTACCTACTATCACCCCTCTGAATTTGTCGGTCGAATTTGGCAACACCCTGTATATTTAACCCGTCATGGCCCCAGTGAATTTTGTGATATCATGATTGGTAGAATAACTTAAACTACGAATGATGATATTTTCGGTCAATTAATTACAAAGAACTATCGTGTCACAGGGGATGATGCACTTTAAATCTTTCGATATTCAAAAACCTGTTTTTGGCGTCATGTGGGTGATGTGACTCAGGTACCGACATTATGAACGGATAGTGGATGAAAATTTCGAAGTGTACTGTCTGTGTTAGGTGAATCCTTAAGTCAACTACACACAGAACAAAAAATTATATTCGTTAAGTAAACGTTTATGCAGTATATATTAAAATTCGGAAGATGTAAAAATAATTCATAGACTAAATTAGTCTAATAATCATTCTGAGCAATGAGTAAAAGTGGTAAAATTAAGAAAATTTCGAATTAATGAAGGAAATGTGGTCGTCGATAATAATTGCATCTATTTTCATATTCTAAGAGTACAGTACTATGGACTCAGATTACTTGTTAAGCAGTTTTTCATTGAATTAGATGAAAAGTGAAATTTCCGATCCTATTGTAACGAACTCTAGACCTATTCTGAAACTCTAAAAGGGCAAAGCGGACTGATCCGTACTGTGCCTGCGTGAGTGCCACGCCAGTGTATTCGGTGATTATCTCTTGACAAGAGAGGTCGCTTAGCTCTGCCAGCGAGCTTAGTGTGGATATTTGGATTCAGTGATTGTCACGCAACGAAGAGAAGACGGTAAGCTCCACCAGCGAGCTTTGTGAGGAGATATAATTCAGTGATTGTCTCTTGAAGAGAGATCTGTGAGCTTTTGCGTGAATTTTTTTATATATGCCGGAAGCAGATGTGTTGGATGCCACCCTGGCCAATAATTTGCTCTATTTCTCTAAAATTGTCAAAAATTGGGAGATTTATGATTTTTACTTAAAATGCGTATAAAGTGTAATATAATTTTATGTTGTAACCCAATAAACCATTAAAAATCATTCAAGCTTCATCAATTGACAATGCTAGAATAATTACACTATATTCCTACTTCAAATGAAGTTTTCTACCGTGATACTAAAACTTACCTGGGGAACCGCAAGGAATACAGGCGCTTTGATTCCATGCAGACCATTCAGACAAAACACAATCAACCGGACAATCGATGTAGCAAGGCTTCGATAAAGGTTCATTGGATGAAAGAGATTTATGGCTCTGTTGGATGATAAGATACATTAAAATTACTTAAGAATATTTATTGATATTTCGATCTTGTTGATTTGTAAATGAATCATTAAGATTAGATTGTCCACTGTTCATATGATCAGATAAAAGTCTTAGTAGAAACTTTGAATTATACAGGGTGGAGCAAATAAAAGTGGCTCGGGCGAGTGGATACGATTGGACGTGAAAGGGATGCGCACACCAAGCTGTTTACATTTATGAAGAAGTATTTATAAAAGAGTAAAGAATAAAAAATGAGGCAAAATTTTTTCATGGCATTTTTCCTTTTATAGAATTCAATTTTGGAGTGTACATGTTGTTTATTACAAAACATACTTTCGTTACGCTGACCTTGAACTTAAGTTACTTAATGCTTGCGAACGCTTTTAAGGCGCAGCTTCTTGCTTCACAATTATGCTCGACATTTTCTTTCTAAAACTGGAAAATGTCCTCCAAACAGCATTCTTTACGAGAATAAATGGGGAAAGAACATTCTTTTAAAAAGATGATTGCGTGTTGTAAAAGTAGATGCGTTCTGGAATCTTAAAATAGGCAAACTGATGGAGTAAATTGATTGCATGAGATATCATAAAAACGCCCTTGAACATTTACACTTAGTACGTAAAAATCAGGAAGCTTTATCGAGATTAATAAAGAAGCATGTTTATAAATATTTACCTTTAAAAGAATATCAATAGATATTTTTACTGAAGAAAATAATATATCAATATTCTTGAATAAAAACTGGATTCAGGAGTTCACTGCAGGAACTGTATTCAGTTTCAAAAGAATGTACAGTATTTCCAGCGTATTACGGGCACTGGCGTAAAACGTGCAGCAATACTTTCAAACAGTATTTCTGGAAGTTTAAGGTATATTCGCCATATAACGCGCATCTTTTTTTTACAAAGAAACATGAAGTGTATATGTGCAATGCTATTATATTTTAAAGTCTAGATATCATAAGTGAATGATAAAATAATGGAATGAAATTAAGCCTGACATATTAAAAATTCATTTAAAAATAGAGTATATGTAACAATCTAAATGGAACAAAAAGTGATTATATATTTACTGGTCAGAGAATCATCAGTGATCGAGAGAGATGAAACAGAATTCAATGATGCGTCTGAAGATAAAACGGAAGGCAAATACGACATGTTATCTAAAATTAAAGTTTGAAATGGGTCTATTACAGAACCTTCAACTAATCCTCTGGGGTTAAATTTATTTCTTTTTAACTGTATGTTCTATTGAAAACTTTCTCCCGAAGAAGAGACTTGATTTATGCAAATGAGAGGTTCTATTTAAGCATTGACATTTAAGTACGCGACGTTAGGCGACGAATAGTCGCTGGATGGTCCATTATTGATAACTGGCGAATAAGTGATAAAATTGAGCTTAAGGATTACGACCGGAGGTCGTAAAATTTAGTAAGACAATTTCGGTGAATAATAGTGTAGCAGTCTAAAATGTTCGAAGAATAAGTGGAGTAAATTATATTTATACGTTAAGGTATCCGACTACGTTCGGAACCGTGATTTTAAAAAGCGCATAAATGGATCATTTTCATGATATTTAGGGTCACTTAGATTATATAGAACACATGTCTAAAATTGTTTTAAGGACATTATGACAAAAAAAAATTATTTAAATACAATATTTTGGCAAAAAGTTAACTTAGAATAACATTTTTTCCAAATGTTCTCCTTTCGTAAAAAATGCTTCCATTGTATTAATATTTTTCCTGTATTCAGCTCAGACCTCTGTACAGAGGCTCAACCAGAATTTTCGAAATGCATAACTCGGAAGTCGGTTTATCCATGTTTTACGAAAACAGAAGGGAGAAATTTTAAGAAAATATGCCGATAATTATTTCAAATGGTTGTAACTCTGAAAATAATTTGAATTTTGCAAAAATCATAGTTGAGCCTCTGTACAGAGGTCTGAGCTATATACAGGCAAAATATTAATACAATAGAAGCATTTTTTACAAAAGGAGAACATTTAGAAAAAAGGTTATTCTTAGTTAATTTTTTGCCAAAATATTGTATTTAAATAATTTTTTGAATCATAATGTCCTTAAAACAATTTTATACATGCATTTCAATCTAAGTGACACTAAATATCATGAAAATTATCCATTTATGCGTTTTTTTAAAATCATGGTTCCGAACGTAGTCGGATACCTTAAGTATTCTTAAGCCGTGCGATTGCTCTTCTAATTAGTTGCGTAATGCATTTCCTACCTTTAGTTGTCTGGCTTAAGTCAGTGGGATAATAAATCTGAGTTTGAAACTGATCTTTACTCGAAGCCGCAAACACCAACAACCGCTAGCCAGTTGTTACAAGTTCAATATTGGCGTACTTGTCATTTCTTTTAAATAAACATTATTTAGTTGCGTACAGAAATGTATTGTTTTATACTCATCTTTTCTTCATTCTTTAACCTATCATTTTTATACTCGGCGTTTAACGCACACCCGACAATTTCTATCTTATTTTTATGTTCAAAGGGTGCGTTATACTTTTCAATATAGCGTAATCTGTTTTATGAATTACAAGAGGTATTCAAATGAAAAAGTACGACACGATACTGTGGGTGTAAATGAAGACTTTATTCAAAGTATATACCATAGGTCTGAGTAAAACGACCCCACTGATATACGAGTCGAAGGATGCCTTGTTCCCAGAATTTCTGTGGCCCTGACAAGACCCAGTTCTTCACAGCGTCCTTGAGTTCATCGTCCGAGATAAAGGGGTAGCCAAGTCGTCAAGGTAACGAACTCGTGGCTGGAGTGTCATGAGTTTGAACCCAGTACCACTGAAGACCCGCTGTGTAGGGGAGGGATGTACGTTAAATTTGTCGAAAGCTCAAACATCCTCCCGTTGGAGCAGTAGTTAGGAGAGAGGGGTGTCATCTCAAGTGTCATCCTCGTCACTTGACCATGGTTTAAAATTACGAAGTCCGTCGCTAAAGCCCTCAGGTGGCTGAACAGTGCGGCGTTAATATTCACTTACTCACTCACCTGAGTTAAAGCGTTTCCCTTTTCCCCTTCTTAGGGAACCAAACATATGGGAATCGCAGGGCGATATGTCGGGGCTGTAGGCAGGGTGGTCAAGTTGCACCCACTTGAACTTGGCTAGCTCCGCATGTGGGACCATAGAGAAGTGCGGAAGCTCGTTATCATGGGTAGGATCACATCCTCCGAGGCGACGCATAGCGGCCAGTTTAGAACCTTCTGATGTCAGAAATCGAATAAGGTCTCGCTGCTTCTTAACCGTCCAATTTTGCAATGTGAATGCCATCATGTCCTCACACGCACTTCCGCGTCAATTGGACGGTGCTCTTCATAAAAAGCCTCTGCTCTCTCCCGTGCATGCTCCGATTCGCGCCGGAGATTCCTTTCACATTCTAGATGAATCTTAACGCGATTTTTTCACTAATCTTCTTGGGGAATCTTTGGGCTAGCATTCGCGTTTAATTCACAGGCATACCTTATAAGAACGTACATGTAGATTAGTTCCCTGATATGTAGATTAGTTCGACTATATAAAGCCATAGTTTTGTAATTGTGAGAGGAAGGAGCTGAGAAGCTGTTACAGTCGCCACGAAGGTGAGATAGAATAAAGTTGATTTTCGCAGCCTAAGTTTAAGAGCGATGTATTTGCCACTGTATTAAATTAGTGAATGGGGAATTTGTAGTCAGCAATAGATTAGGTTAAATTAAATTGGTTACTTGCGCTTTTTCGCTTAAGGTTTAGTGATTTCTCCCTATCACTCCTAGGGCATTCACTTAAAGGTTAATCTGTTGATGATTAGTGTGCTTGAGTAAAATAAATATTGCTTATAATGGAAGTTTCTGGTTCTGTTTTTACTTCTCCCACACTTTTAGGTAGGCAAGAAGGTGAAGGAGAAACTTCGCTCACATCCCATAGCGGCAAAGGCAATTATGTTAACACACGGTTATGTTGTCACGACGTTTCGTACCATTTCATTTGGACAAAACTTGTAAATATACTTAAAATTTTCACATTGTTAAAATGGGAAACTTATAAGATTGTGAGATTTAATATCCGATATTGCATGAAGGATATTACTCTTAAGTTCATCAAGCGTATGGAGATTATTCCTGAAGGCGACATTTTTCAGATATCCCCAAAGGAAAAAATTCGGAATTGACGAATCCGGTGAACGTGGTGGCCAAAGAAAGTCCTTTGGAAATGACACGATTATCGAAATTTTCAGTTAAAAACTTCCATACTGACCCATGATATGTGACACGTTGCGCCGTCTTGCTGCAACCAAGATACCGCTCATCACTGATCAACAAGGATATGAATTCCGTAATGATGTTTATATAGACGGACGGTCTTTTCCCTGGACTTCTTTGTAAAGAGGTCTCCACATCTGCCATTTGCGTTTTCACCATGTGGACGCTCTAATCGATTGCTTCCTGTCTGCAACCGTTCCTGTGTCCCGGAGCCGTTGCAATAAACGTGTTATCGTTGATGCATTTGATGCTGTTTCACCTGGATATTTCTGATGAAATACATTTATCACACGACAATGAGATTTTGTAGCGAAATAAAATACCACGATGGTTATCCTTTGATCTTGGGAAAATATCATTAACCTTCGGTTGTGCTCAATTGACTATAACTGACAAGTGTTTTGAAACTGTGATGCCTGCTACGTTCAAAACTTCTTATGAAGGAACCCCTGTTGCCATCTAGTGATAGAAATCTCAACCAACCCTTTTATTTTTTAAGCAACAAGGATTACCATGTGCATGTGTGTGACTTTGGAAATACCTGGTAGCTAAGATTATGAGAGTACACGTGTTAATGAAACCATTGACTTAATGTTATGTACATACAGAAATCAAGTCTGAACTCGATGTCATATCAATAGTTTTCTTTAAAAATTTAAAAAAAAAAAAATGCCTTCTTTATTATTGTTTATTTTCATCTGTTTTCAACAGACAAATTAAAACTTTTGAATAAATGCAATAATAATAAGGAAATCCTGTATAGTCCCTTTCAATACCGAATGAAAATTCAAAATATTTTTCACCTAAGAGTAGAAATTAATGCTTGAAATATTATTTTTTTAACAGCAAAAACTAAATAAGAATAAAAATTTTACAAGCTCCACAAATGTGAGCATTGCATTGTGAATATTTCGCGCTAAATGATATTTTAAGTGAAGTATTGAAATTCTGAGTTTAAAAATTGAGTTTTTTTTTCAGTTAGTTTGCAGTTCAGTAATTAATTTAATTAAGTTTGTAATAAATGGTAATATTTATTATTTATTTATTGTAATGACTGCTAGATGGCGCCCCCAGACAGAGTACTACGTTGGGCGCCAGTTTTAGCACGCTGGGATAAATGGATAGATCATTAGATGAAATTTATTCACCTCAGGGGAAAATACAGTTTATTTACTGTACACAGGTACATTTATGCAGTTCTAGGATAATTATAAAAAACTACAGGAACACCATGGTGAAGGACTTCCCGCGCGATGCGTACACCAGAAAATCCACCGTCTTAATCAATCAACTCCCGGTTTCCCACCAGGGGGGAACTAAACTAGTACTCTGTCTGGTGGCGCCATCTAGTGGTCATTACAATAAATAATAAATATTACCATTTGTTACAAGTTGAAGTTAACGGAAAAAGTAAACAGTTAAAAATATGTCCCACCTATGGAAGGGCAAATGATTTATTTTAACATCGCATACATTTATTTTCATTCTGTTAAATTCTAAGAGAAAGAGAGAGAGAATTGTTTTGCTGAAAAAAATGAAAACACCGTTAAGGTTGCAGCACATTTCTTTTTTTCAAGCTAAGTTATTTTTATAAGTATTTTAATCTAGGTGATGTCATTATATCTAAGAAATAGATTTCACTAAGAAAAATTTTTCCAATTTCTTAAAAAAAAAAAAAAAGAGAGAGAGAGGATATAAAATTCCCTTTATGATGTTTCCCTGGTGATTAAATAGTGATACATTTTTAAAATATTAATACAGTTATGTTACCCGATTAATAATATTACAAAAAAACTATTCTATCTTGAAGAGAAAAAAAACGTACTTTTTCACATTGAACTGCATCCACCTGTCTTCCATCACTCCTCAAGCATTGTACTGGTGTCTTTTTAACGCCCTCGCCACACAGTGCCCCTTCTTCCAAAATGCAAGAGCCCCAAGGCTGTTCCACAAAGTAGTGCTCAAAACACGTCTTGTTCAAGACGCAAGGAGTGCGAGAGATCAGAGACGGACAGGGATCAGCCGTCGAATTCGGTTGCCTTAGAATAGTTCTTCTCATTTCCTGGTAATTGTTCTCGGAACATGGCTGAAAAATACATGTAAAATAAAAAAGAAAAAAATGCAGTGTAAAATAGTCCAAAACTTTAGGTATCCGACTGCGTTCGGAACCGTGATTTTACAAAAGCGTATAAATGGATAATATTTATGATAGTTTCACTTAGATTAGAAAATGTATATAAAATTGTTTTATATAAGAATAGTATTACAATAAAAATTATTTAAGTACAATATTTTGACAAAAAATGAACATAGAATGACTCATTTTCAAAATATTCTCCTTTTGTGAAAAATGCTTCTATTATAATAATATTTTGCCTGTATATAGCTCAGACCTCTGTACAGAGACTCAACTAGAATTTTTGAAATATATTAGAAGTGAGTTTATCCATGTTTTACGACAACAGAGGGGAGAAATTTTAAGAAACAAACGCCTATAATTATTTCAATGGGTTGTAATCCTGAAAATAATGTGAATTTTTCAAAAATCATACTTGAGGCTCTGTACAGAGGTCTGAGCTATATACAGGCAAAATATTATTATAATAGATGTATTTTTCACAAAAGAAAAACATTATGAAAAAGGTTAATCTAAGTTAATTTTTTTTACCGAAATATTGTATTTAAATAATTTTTTTTTGTCAAAATGTCCTTAAAACAATTTTATACATGTATTCTAATCTAAGTGACGCTAAATATCATGAAAATTATCCATTTATATGCGCTTTTTTTAAATCACGGTTCCGAACGTGGATACCTTAAAGAAAGAAAAGGAAACACACAGACACACGCACGTAAATACTGATTTATACTGACTGAAGGTCGTTCAGACTTTAGAGAACGTAGAATAATGAATCGTTTTATTTGTAATAAAGTGCAGTGACCACAGTAATAGAGTGGTCATGGTCACGAATTCGTGGCCAACGTTATTGAGTCGCAACTTCCGAGTCCAGGTGTCACTAAAAACCGGGTTGATGTACGTTAAATCTGTCGTGGCTCAAAGTCCTCACATTGATGTGAAAATTAGGAGAGTAGTTGCCAGCTCAGGTGTCGTCCACAGCTTTTGATCATGATTCAAACTTGCGAGGTCCGACATCAATAGTCCTCATTTTGCATCTGAATGCGACGTAAATTACAAGTGAATCAAATTGAGCAATAAAGTGGAGAGATTAAGATTTTTTCTGAAAATACTCCTTTTCTCGATTTTATGGAAATATTTTTATGTCTATTTTTCAAAGATTACTTTGCAGAATTTTCTAACATTTTCAAATTTAAAAAAAAATATGAGTTTTACTAAAAAGCATCTAAAATAAATGAGGATTCTTTGGAATTATTTATTTTTTTCTGACGTTTGGAAATGTTTCTAAACATTTCTTGAATTCAAATCGATACATTAGTGTAACTTTGAATTTCCGAAAGATTAATGGGCCTATTTTGTTATCCGTATGCTATCCGCTAAAGACCTATTTGGCGCAATTAAAATCGCTCCTGGTAGGCCAATGTTTTAAACACTCTTGCGTTTGTGTATGTATTTTTACAAGGTTACGATTTCCGAAAATATTTGAAAATCTGTCATCGACACAGTTACTATTATTTCATCAGACTTGAATGGGATGTTTTCAAAGATAAACATAACATGTACAACAGAAACCTCCTCTCTTTAACGGTATTATTATGCGAAACACGGTGGCTTTGAGACTATTTGTAGGACAGTGGAGTAACGAAAAATACTAGGGGCCCCCAGAAAAGTCAGGTTTTGGTCCCCAAGCACAAATACGTACTTGGTGCCAGTCAGGCCTTAGGCGTTCTAGAACACCTAGGCCCCCGCAATTCGGGGGTAACGTTACGTTACTGCTGTAAGATACTTCTCTCACAGGGAAAAGCTGATTACAGTAAATTCAGCCAATGATGTTCAGAGGAGTGAGTGAGAAAAGCGTCACGCTATGCAACTACACGAGGGCTTTTGGTGATGGACCTCGTAATTTTCAGCCATGGCCAAGTGATGAAGACGACACCTGAGCTGGCACCCCCTTCTTCTAACTCCCACACCAACGGAAGGACATTCGAACCTCGACATATTTACCGTACATTGGCTCCCTCTGTATAGGCGGGTCATCAGTGGTACTAGGCTCGAACTCATGACACGCCCGCCACGAGTCCGTTTAAATAAAAGACGATGAAAACTGCGATCCAGAATGTCAACAGTGTAATATGGGGGAGTAATAATACGACGAAATAATAATAATTATGTCCTTTCAATATTTTCTCATTAAATATTTTAATCTCAATTTAATTTCATTTTGTTAATTTCTTTACTGGTTTTATATCTAAAGAGACTCATAGCATAAATTTTTTTTAATTTGACTCTAATTTCAGATCATTAATATAAATTCTGTAGGAATTATCTTCCGATATGGTTCTGTTTTGTAAATACAAAATTAATTTGAAACAATTTATGTAACATTAAAGTTATTAAATTTTATCTCGTTATTTTAAATAAATATTTAAATTGATCCTTGATATATTTAAAACTTAAATAGTGTCTTCATACGACAATTAATTGTATTTAAACATTTAATGAATAATTGCACTCTGATTTTTGAACAGTATCGTTAATTGAGAAAGAAAGAGAGAGAAAAAAAATTGAGTTCGTAGTATAAACTTTGTTTTGAAGAAAAAAACAATTTTTTTTCCCGTTAAAAACTTAAAATAAATACACAAATTAATTCAATCATAAACATACTTTATTTTTAATTACACAATTAAAATACATGCTGAAAGCTTTATAGCTTTCGAGAAAGATTTGAATGGTAAAAAAAAAACATTTTGACTAAAAAAAATTAAAAAATTAATGATCATCAATAGTTATAGAAACATAACATGAAAATAAAGTAATAGATTCAAAAAGATGTTTTCTCTCTAGGTTGATAATTTTTTGAGCAATTAATAAATATAATTTGAATAATCTTCTTTTAGCTAAAGATAGATAATCAGTTGCTTTTAAAACATTTTTTGTAATAAATTTTTTTCCCTGATTTAAGCTTTTTTTTATCCCAAGATTTAATTTAATGAAATAAAACTACTTTTCAGAGTAATTCTTTTAATCGCTGCATTCTGTGTATTATTTTTTATTAATTGCTATGTTATAAGATACATTTATATATTCTTGTTTCTTTTTATACACATAACGATCATTATGGATATATAAAAAAACTTTTTGTTAAATTATTTGGAGAAAAAAGACAATTACTTTATAATATTTCATGCGTTTATCTTAAATGGTATCAAATAATTAATATTTAACTTTATTAATATTAAATTGAGACTACAATTTGTGAAATACTATCTAATATATGATTAGGTAATTACTTATATTTCATGAGTTCAACTTAAATGGTATCAAAGAATTAATATTTATAACTTTATTAATATTTAAGTGAGACTGCAATTTGTGAGATAGACTATATGATAGATGATTAGATGACCTCATAATTTCGGACATGCCAGTATGAAGTAAAACTGGTTCCCCCCCCCCCCCCTTTATTTCAATGTAATTTCTTTGAAGAATACATATCATATTCAAAATGTTATTTAAACTTTAAAATATAAATCAGACTTCTCCATTATATCGTTACAATATTCATTATATATGGCTTTACGGATTATTCTACAGTACGAACTCGGGGTTTTTTTATGCCAAAAAAGTTTAGATAATTACTTTTTTGACCAACGTACAGTTTACCTCTAGCTTCTTGAAACATTGCTTTATAAAAGTACATCAAGTACATGATAGCAGTGCATCAAGTATATGAGTTAAGATGTTGTTACACACGAAAGTCCACGAAATTCATCGCGGCTAAGGGCTAGAGTTTTACGCCTGTCGTCAGCTTTAAGAACCATGCAGGTAGGTGACTGCACGATTTTGTTCGTTTCCACCCCAATTTTGAGGGGGAACACTCTGGGAGTGGTAAGGGGCCTCCCACCAACTTCACGAGAGGACTTGTGGCTCGACAGCTAATTAGAGTACCCCCATGCCGCAAAGGCAGTATACATTTACAAAGATCCATGTGTTCTCCGAGATTCGAACCCAGGTCCAACGGCACAGTAGTTAGCGTCGCTAACCACTATACCGGATGGGCGACTGAGTTAAGATGTGCTATTTAAAAGAGAAAAATTCTAATAATAATTTATACTTTTAGAACTTCTTCCAGTCTAATAAAACCTTTATAAAATAAAATTAAATTCATTTAAAAAATAAAGATTTTACAGATTTATTTAAAAACAGAACTGTGATGATGTTTAAGACCTAAGATGTAATTTAAACGGTATTCTAAGACATAATAGCAAATAGGTCTTATAAAATAGATTAAATTGCAATTCTTATTAAAGTCAATTAGTTAGAGTTTTTTTGTTATCGCCGAATAACATCGAAGAACTACCAATCTCTTCACCAAAGAAATTCTTGTTAAGGGACATTTAGGTAACAGTATAAAGGTTTTTTTCCCATTACAGTTAATGGATTTAAAATTACACACCCCCAGTATTTAGCTCTCAACTGTGTAACAGTGCGGTACTCAGTATACAGGGTGGTCCCGAATTCATGGCACGAACTTTAAGGGTAGATACAGGATATTGTAACAATCATTTATTGTGTAGGAATGCATGTGCGCAAGTAAGACGAAAACAGGTGAAATAAAAGAAAAGAGAAATGGAGTTATTGATTGGTTGCGGTGCAAGTAAGGGGTAGTAGATGTCTAGCCACCGTTCAACATGATGCATCTCAGTAGGCGGAAAGCGAAATTCGCAATTGTGCTGTCGTCTACGATGGGAGACTTTATGTGTGCCGAAAATGCAGACATGCATTACATTTACGACCCTACAAATGGTAACGCAGAGCTGCGCAACGAATGTATCACGCACAGTTTCCTGATGGACGAATGTCGAATCACATCGGTTACATCGTCAACTTCGTGAAATACGTTCATTCTACGTTACTAGACATGATGCTGGTTGGAAAAGAGTTGTACGCAGTCCAAGCCTAGACGAAGGCCTCTTGAACGTTATGCCTGATTGACCCGAGTCAAGTACAAGAGAGGTTGCTCATTACTTAAGTGTAAGTTATCAGACCATTTGTAGAGAGTTAAACGAAAATCTCTTATACCTCTTCCATTTTCAGCGAGTACAAGTTTTGAATCCGGCACGCTTTGTTGCCCGACTGCCAGTGGGTGGTACAGCAATTTGTGTTGCAGTTGGACTTCATAGCTCATGTGCTGAACAGTTATTTTTAACATTACACTTGTCAACGACGCTTTCAATAAACACTTTGTCTTTCCTTTCGTCTCATATTTTTTGTGTTTGTGCCTCATCGCGTCCCTTGCCCCCATACATTCCTATACAATAAATGATTGTTAGAATGTCCTGCATCTACCCTTAAAGTTTGTACCATGAATTCAGGACCACCCTGTATGCGATGTGTTTTCTTATTGTATCGCACTGGTTGACTAATAGATAACTAGCAACGATATATGAGGTGCGATATCTTAATTAAATTAATGTGTAGCTAAATATTGAAAACTAGTACTACCTTCTGCGGGATAAGCGTTCATCCAGGGTTCAAAGCCCAGATCACGAATTTTTGTTGGAGGTGAAATCTGATTTGAGTTGATTAAACATTTTAAAGGAATATTAATAGACCAATGGCAAAACGGTTTATCAAATTCAACTAAAAATAATTCACACCTGAATTGATTAGAAATATTTTCACACACACACACATTTTAACTATAGCACGCCAGATAAATTTTTGCTGATCCAAATAGTTCAGATACATGCATACTTAAACAGTCATATTTACTCAAGATTAATAAGCAAGCATGATAGCA
Organism: Trichonephila inaurata madagascariensis; assembly: GCA_019973955.1. NCBI lineage: Eukaryota > Metazoa > Arthropoda > Arachnida > Araneae > Nephilidae > Trichonephila > Trichonephila inaurata. Next base: position 39,814 of record BMAV01027119.1, on the reverse strand, counting down.
ATTTTTACGATCTATAAACCTTCTATGTGTGAAACTCGTGCATTGTTGATGCACAAATAAAAACGAAGTCTTACCTCTGTACACTTCTGAGTAATAATCCAAGGCGAAACGACACATTCTCCAGGACAGTGGAGACGGCAAGGGGAGACTGAGGCTGGCTTCAATAAAGGATCGCATTTTGAATCATTCACTTCTTGTTCCGTCCATTTGTCCAGACATCTGCCGAAACAGAATGCAAACATCCATCTACTTAAAAAGCATTTATACTTATACGTACAACTATCGTATTGAAATCAAGAATTAAATAGAAACTTGTAAATGCTGTTTTATTAAATAAAAATGACAATATGATAGCAATAATAAAGGAACAGCAATTCAAAATTATTTAAATCTATAATGATAATGATTAAAATGATTCTCTTCTATATCTTAAGGTTTCTGACTAAGTTAGGAGCCATGATTTTGAGAAAACGTATTGTAATGTACCCAGTCTCTTTCCCCTAATTGCTAAGAGGGGACGCCGAAACACGTGGGAAAATTCCATTCGTTTCCCTGATTGCTGGGAAAAGATTTCGCAAATGGGTGGTAAGAAATTCTGATCATTTTTTCACATGCCAGTCCGAAAGTTAAAAGAGACACCAGTACAATGTGCTTTTCGGGTTCTCATGGATCTGGGGTGACTGCGTGTCTGCAGGACCGGACTCAGACAATGAGCCCAGACAGACTCCCGCTATAAGCGGCCTACGGACAAGAGATCAAAGGGGATAGGTGGTGAGTGATTGTGAGAAACGAGAGGTTTATAAAGAGAGAGCGGGGAGTACGAGGGACAGACTTTACTTGAGAGAATCCGACAAGAGGCCTCTCGTGAGCGATAGACTTGAGAGTCAGCAATGCCTGAGTCTGGGAAATAAGGTTGACTTCGAACCGAAGAGGTTTCGAATTAGCAACCGCACGGCGAATATAGAACCAGCGAGCTCATCCAAACTCGGTGTCGAATTACCGAGAGTGAACTGAGAACTGTTCTTCTCTAAAAGATCATTTTATTTAAGTATATTTAGGCGAGCGATATAGGACATTGCAGCGAAAGAGACACTTTATCTGTGGACCCATTTTGCTAATTAATTGTAATAGAATATTTTTTGCATGATTTTCTTACGTTGAAATAAATAGCTTATCCCAGAGCTGTGTGAAGTCATTACAGTATAAATGAATAATTTATCTGATGTTTAATATCGAAATAAAATATACATAGAAAAAATATTGTTACAATAAAAAAATTATTTAAATGTAATTTTTTAGTCAAAAAAATGAAGAAAAAAGGACATATTTTCAAAACACTGTCCTCATGAAAAATGCTTCCATAACATTGGTCCAAGATATACCCAAGAATTTCTATACCGTTTCTTCACTAGAATTCTAGAAAAGTTCACTAGAGTTATGATCAATTGAAATCATAATTGTTGTTTTTTTGTTGAATCTTTTTACTCATATAAAATAAATCATGAATCAACCCATTTAAACAAAATCTTAGTTAAACCCCAGTATAGAGCTCTCCTAGCTATATATAGGCAAACTATTATTATTATAGAAGCATTTTTCATAAAAAACGTTTTGAAAATACAGTCGAACTTCAATATAACGAACCTCTTTATTGCGAATTCTTTATATAGCGAACTTTTTCCTGGAACCTTAAACATTTCACGATTTTTTTCGTAAAATAACCTCTCTATAGCGAAATGCATTTTCTATATAACTAACTTTTTCTTTTGAGGCTCAATTTTTGTTCTCCCTTTTTTTTAAATTATTTCTGAAAAAATTTTAAGCTATTCTCTCTTTAACACATTTTATGGGGGTCAGAAATCTTCAACTGGTTTTCTTAGATCCTAACTCGCTGAGAGCAATAGAGTTCTGGACGTTTCATCCAAGAAGTGCAACCTGTAACCCCCATTGCCCAGTTCACTAGAAACATCTTCGATATCCTCTTTCACCCTCAGTGGAGTTGTCCCGTGTCCATGTGTTTTAGTTATAAACTAATGTATGTTTAACATTACTTGTATGCTTTAAATTATAAAATGTCCCTAAATTTGACATTAGTTTTAGTATACAATTATTTTCTTAATATTGAAGATACAGTGAATTCTTCGACATTCTTTTTTCTTGTTTTCCTTGCAGTTTTTTTTTCTTTCTTTTCTGATGGGTATGATACATAAAATAACTATATATTAATTTTAAAAAAGGTCTGAATAATTACTTTTCTTTAACATATGGTGTTTGTGAATTGAAAATTTGTTTTATGTGGTTTATAAAGTATATTAAAAGATGAATCTCTATATGACCTCTTTTCCATATAACGAACGGATTTAGCGACTTCGTTATATAGAGGTCCGACTGTTTTTTATCTTTTTATCATTTTTTGCCAAACAATTGTATTTAAATAATTTCTTTTGTAGTAATATTTTCTTTAAATAATTTTATATGTTTATGTATATATCTAATTCAAGTGACACTAAATATAAAAAAATATTTATTTATGTGATTTTTCAAAATCATAGATCAAAATGTAGTCATCTTAATCATGAGTAAATATAGGAATTACGAAAAAAAGTTGTTTACGAAATTTCTTTTCTTTTGACACTCCTTTGATAGTTGCATGCAAAAGTTCTCTGCATTTCAAGAAGGTAAGCAGTTTAAGTCAGTTGATTTTCGTATTCGAATTGATTAGTGGATGACTGGAGACGAATCTCAAAGTTTGCCATAAGTATCTAATCTCTTCAAATATATTCTAAGTTTGTGATCGGAGAATTCTTGAATTACCCCTAATTCCACATTTGCTTATAAGTCACGTCTCTAACAACCGAATTATTAATTTTAAAAATAAAGTTTATAATTGCTGAATCAATATAAATTTTACTGAAATTTATTTATATTCTTCTAGATAAGAACCAATTATGAAATTTGAAATATATCAGTGGTTGCCAACCGGTTATCTATGGATGACTAGTGGTTTGTGAAAATATTTGACGGTCTGCATAAGAATTGGAATATTATTTATAATTTTATGTAGTTTCAATTTAAAAAATGACGAATAAAAACGCTTAATGGAACATGGATTGTACTTTTTAAAAAAATTTTAGCTACTACTTTTAGCGAAATTCTTTTCGAGTTTACGAATTTTTGGCTACTTATCTAGCGACATTTGATAGTAAGAATTGGTAAACATGGTATAAATTTAAGGCACAGCACTTTATTTATTTTTAATATTGCTTTGCGTTGCTGGTTTGTTCTTGCTTTTAATAAAGTTCCTTCTCAGTGATATATGGATTAAATAAGTAACAATATAGTTATATAGTGGTACACCATATGGTGTGTGGTTAATTATATCAGTGGTCCGCCAAATATAAAATTATACATTTAATGATTCACGGAATTCTAAAGATTGGCAATCCCTAAAACAGATAATGCTTTTCTTAAGATTATGAATTTCATGCTTTTCTAATATGATCATTGTAATAACTATCCGAATAAAGCTATTCGAATATAAAAGGCATTGTGTAGAACGTGCATGAAAGCAGATTTTATTGCAATACTGAAAGATTTGCTGTGTGTGTGCCGTATTTGTAGAAAACAAGGGGGGAAATTACATCATCGGGTGTTAAAAATATTGTATTATGTTAAGTTTAGAAATTTGTTCATTAGTAATTATACTGTTATTATAAAATAAATTAAACAAATTAGAATGACCTTTCTCTTAAAGCGAGTTTTTAAAGATAATTTCACTTAAGGTATCCGACTACGTTCGGAACCATGATTTTGTAAAAGCGTATAAATGGCTAATATTTAGTGTCACTTAGATTAGAAAACGTATATAAAATTATTTTAAGAATATTATTACAAAAAAAAAAATTATTTAAGTACAATTTATCGACAAAAAATGAACATAGAATGACCCATTTTCAAAACGTTCTCCTTTTGTGAAAAATGCTTCTATTATAATAATATTTTGCCTGTCTATAGCTCAAATCTCTGCACAGAAGCTGAACTAGAATTTTTGAAATTTATTACTTAGAAGTGGATTCATCCATATTTTACAACAACAGAGGGGAGAAATTTTAAGAAAAAACCGCTGATAATTATATTTCAATTGTCGGTAACTGAAAATAATGTGAATTTTTCAAAAATCCTAGTACAGACTCTCTGGAGAAGTCTTTGCTTTATATAAGCACACACACACACAAAATATTATTATTATAGAAGCCTTTTTTATAAAAGGAGAACGTTTTGAAGAAAAGGTTATTCTTAATTTTTTGCCAAAATATTGTATTCAAATAATTTTTTTTGTCATAATGTCTTTAAAACAATTTTATACATGTATTCTACTCTAAGAAACTAAATATCATGGAATTTATCCATTTATGCGTTTCTTTAAAATCACAGTTCTGAACGTAGTCGGATACCTTAATAACAACTAAAATAGTTCTGTTTTTTATTTGATATTTAAAAAGAATTCGACCAACTTACTGCACTGATCTGTATTGAACTCCATTTCCACACTCCGCTTCCTCGTCATCTAGGTAACATTTCGTCCATCCACCGGCTAGCCAGTGGAAATCAGCGCAGATAATGTGACACTCATCTTTTTGTATTTCCTATAAGCAAAAATGAGAATAAACACACTTAAAATAATCTTAGTCGAGCGAAAAAAATTAACTGAAATCATTTCTGGCTTGAAATGATTACAAGCCATAAATTTACTTTTATTAACCAAGCACTAGAAATGAAGACAAGATAAAAGGTATGGAGAAAATTTTATATTTATCTGAATGAGATGCAACCCTTCGCTTTTGATGATAAATAACAGACATAATGACGAATTCCAAAATTTGATACGACAGTGAGGCTTTAGAATCCACAAACAGACACGACATACATGATAGGATTCAAAAGCTTCGTGAGTGGTCTATAACTTAAAAAAAATTATTACTATAATTAAATTGCTGAAACACATTCTTCTCGAAATAAGACCCTTAAGCAACAACACACTTCGTCGAAGCATTTTTGGAATTTATTTTTATACATGTCTTTTAATTCAGCATGCAATGCTCTTTTAACTTCATCTACAGATTGAAATCGAAGATTCTACGTGCCGATTTAGAAAATAGGTTGAAGTGCCCGGGGCGAGATCAAGGGAGTAAGGACGATATGAAAAACAGTTA
>BMAV01027119.1:3641-15806 GCA_019973955.1 Trichonephila inaurata madagascariensis | reverse complement strand
GAGGGTGAAAGGGGGAGAAGTCATATCATTCGCTCAACGTTATTAAGTGTTAAATATTAAATTTTATGTCTATGTTTGGTAGGCTTTCGTTGTATACAAAATTTGTTTCGCGATGAATAGAAAATTTTAAATGCATTATTTTGCATGCATTATATATATGCATTCAATATATATCTGTATATATAAGGTAAAAGATATATTCATTTTATGGTTATGGTCGTGGCAATTCGATGTTCTAGGATATTAATCAAATAACCGTTTATTCAGCAAATTTTAAGATATCAGAAGTGAGAATTCAACATATTCTCTGTTCAAGCGTCAATCAACCAAAAGGGAGATTTAACCCTCTCCTACATTTAAATAGAGGAAAATATAACGGGAAAAAACATAATCACATGTTCAAGTGAAGAGAAATATTAGTTATTTTTAGAAATCAAGTAAAAGTTTCAACCGCTCAGTAAAGCACGTGTAAGCTAGTAAGACATTCTTTTACTAGGAAACGGGAATAAATTCAATGCCTATCCTTTTGTCGAAGAAACTCGAATAAATCTATCTCTGTCAAAATATAGGTTTAAGTCCTTTACTGTGAGATGAATTTAAAAGCGTTTTGAAATAGGGCTTTCTGAATTACGATTTAGGAAAAAAATACATAAGAATAGAGTTTTAAGAAAATATTGTTATTACACACACACACACATATATATAAGCTTTAAATAACTTTTTCTATGAATTTGGTGCTGAAAATAACAGGTCGTGAATTAAAAACTTTGAGATCTTTTTTCGTTTGCAGACTTAAAATAATTGCTAAATAAACTCAGTGGCGCAACAGCACATGAGGGCCAAGGCCTACTGAGCCCATCTCAGTATAAGTAACCATTGGGCCCTGAGGTGCATGAGCAGATGTCCCGATCAGGTGGTCAGCCCAAAGTGAAACCCTCAGTGTTTAGTCCCCAAGCAAGCTTGATTCTTATTTATCAACCCACTTAAGGGAAGAAAGGCTGAGTTGACCTTGCCCTACGCGAGGATAGAACCACGAATCTGTGGTGTGGAAGCGCGATATGCTACCACTCGAGCACTGGGCCTTAAAATATTTGCTAATGGGCCTTATTGCCACTGATGCTCAACATTTTAAAGATTTCTTTAAAAGTTGACAGTAATAAATTACTGCTGTTAAATTAAAAAGTACCATTCATCTTGAATATTAAAGATATGAATTGTAGTTGAAATATTGATCACAACTGAAAGATTTTGTTGATTAATTAAACAATACAAATACACTTACCGGGTCCTGTTCCAGTTTCAGAATTGATTTGCATGTCAAATTTATATCGGTAGCCTTTCCCACAATCATGATGGATTCTTTGCCCGTTTACCGAAGATGCGCTGGCATTTTCTACGATGCACGACATCCAGTGATTCACACCGAGTCCGTCTGTTGATGAAGTTTCAGGAATGGCGGGGCATTTCTCTTCCTCAACCAACTTAAACGCAGCAGCGCAGTCAGGTTTATCCAAAATTGAGCCTGTTTGGATTAAGTAAAGAAACTTATGTGGTAATTTAAACTTATTTAAAATGTATTGCTTTCTTTAAATTGTAATTTACACTTTTTTATAATTATTGCTTTCTTTTAAGAGATTCTTAAAATTGAGAATTTCATGTTGTTGTCGTCTCATTCCCGAAGGGAAGGAATGAAATTTGCCAAAGCCTGAGACAGGTTGGATTTCTACACGATAGATGGCGACATCACCCATCTTCACCTTCACAATTTAGGCATGAAACTGGAGGGGAGGGAAATATTCTCCAGCCCCCTGCACCCATGGTTGCTGCTGCGACTGCCCACAAGACTTTCGGACCTACAGAATTAACGGGCACGTACTCCGTATGAACTCGGAGGGTATTTGGTGGCATCAAACATCGAACCCAGCCCCTCCGGTCTAGAGTCATATGCTCTAACCACCAGGCTACCCACGTCCCTAGAATTCTGTGATTTATAAATTTGTTTATATAGAGAGGAGAGTAAACAAAAAAATGCATTGTAAATAAAGTTACAAAAAGTACATTTTTATTAATGATACATTAAAGCAGAACAAATATATAAATGATGATTTCATAATTTTGTATTTACATATGTAGAAATCTAAATTTTAATATTCTTAAGTTATATTTAACTACTTAAAGCATTCTATCCACTTTTTCCTCAATAATGTAAATAATTTATTATTTTTTCCCTCCTAATTAATTTTTACGATAAAGGGAGCAACATTTATGGGGGGGGGGAAACGTAAATCAGAGAAGCAATGCCTTCTTTTTTGAATTCTAAGCTTTTCTTTCCGTTTTAGAAGAGTGGAATTTAATAAGAGGGTACCCAAATGAAAAATAGACACGAGTGATTGTGTCAGAATGACGAATACAACTATAGCACCTTCTCCGAACAGGAATATAAAGGGCGGTGTACACACACGGCGCTCAATAGTGAAACCTGTTTACGGTACAAGAAATTGAGCGAACGTCAAGTCGGGCTATACGTGGATGCGTCCATATTGGAACAATGCGTGGTTGTACGGTTTCTGATTGTGCAAGATGAGCCTTATGCGGTAATCTATCGATGAACAACAGTAGTCTATGGTGAGCACAGCTTAGGTCGAACGGCTGTGAACAATTGGTGTAAGACAGTGGTTCTCAAACTGTGCTCTACGAAACATTGGGGTTCCATGAGGGGTTCCACGAGACACAATGGAAAAATCGGAAAAAAAATATGTATTCAAAATGGATTCACGTTCTCTATCAAGTTTATATGGTTATAGTATCTATATCGCTCGTCCTACTAAATTTTAGTTATACATAATAACTTTATAATGCAACACTTTTTTTTTAATCTTTTATTATAATATAATAAATTAATATTAAAACGCTTTATCCTTATATCTATTACCTACTAGATTGAGAATATTCTATTGTTTATTATCTCGAGTTCCACAAGATAATTTATACTCGTTAGCTAACAAAATGCCTTGCAAAACTAAATAGTTTTCTAATGGAAAATTCACCTTTTTCTATTTGTGGTAAAAACACCTAAAATGAAGGAGAAGAAACAACTTATCAACAGATTTGATGTCGTAATCTAAATTTAACAAGAACAGCATCTAAATTTTTTGGTTGAAAATTCATACGAAATACACGGGTTTTCTCAAACAGCTATAAGCATTTTAATGCCATTCAGAGCGTGTTTAAGTGAGATATATTTCTCAACGTGAGTGGCTACAAAAACAAAGTATAAAACAAATCAAACTTAATACGTAATGTGATTGCATTTAATCTCAATAGACATAGACTTCACCAGTTTGTGTGAATAAAAGTAAGCACGTATTGCAGTTATTAAATAATGCATGGATAAGTGACGCTTGGAACAAAAATTAATATTATTCATATTATTAATTTTACTCATTAATAAAATTATATTAAAAAATTTAATTGTAATTTTTTTAATAATAAATGCAATACTTTTTTAATTGCCTTTACATAAACTGCCCATAACATGCTGATCTACTTTAAATATTATTTTGAGGTATATTCTTCGAAGTATGTGTATGGAATGAGGTTCCCCGAAAAAACTTTCTAGTTCTAGGGGTTCCACGAAAGCACCTTCACGTTCTAGGGGTTCCATAAAATGAAAAAGTTTGGGAACCACTGGTGTAAAAGATTTCATGAGGTGTGGCAAACGATTCGTAAAAATACCTGCTTCCGTAAAACCCAGATGACTTTAAACATTCTTTGAAAAGGGTTGGCACACCCATCATTAATCTGGATTTTTCACCCTGAAATCTCTCAAATTTTTTTCACTTAAGGTATCCGACTACGTTCGGAACGTGATTTTTTAAAAAAAAAGCGTATAAATAGATACTTTTCATGATATTTAGTGTCATTTGGATTAGAATATATGTATAATTTTTTTTAAGAATATTATTAGAATAAAAAATTATTTAAATGCAATATTTTGGCAAAGAATGGAATTAGAATTGCATATTTTCAAAACATTCTCCCTTGGTGAAAACTTTTTCTATAATAATATTTTACTTATATAAAGCAAAGATTTCTCCAGAGGGCCTGAACTAGGATCTTTAAAAAATTACCAAAATGACTACCAAAATGAAATAATTATTGGTATTAATTACTAATAACAATTATTAATAACTACGTTCGGAACCGTGATTTTTCAAAAGCGTATAAATGGATAATGTTTATGATATTTAGTGTTACTTAGATTAGAAAATATATATAAAATTGTTTTATGAACAGTATTACAATAAAAAACTATTTAAGTACAATATTTTGACAAAAAATGAAAAGAAGAATGACCCATTTTCAAAACATTCTACTTTTGTAAAAAATGCTTCTATTATAATAATATTTTGCCTGTGTATAGCTGAGACCTCTGTACAGGGGCTGAACTAGAATTTTTGAAATATATCTTTGAAGTGGATTGTGTTGATGATCCCCGAACTGCGCAATAATATTTAACTTGTAACAACATTTAAATGTATGATAACAATATATTATTGAATTTTCCTTAAGGGGACAAAGTACGATCAATTGACAAAAATCGGTTAAAAAATCAAATCTAATTTTTTTTTTGCCTAAATTATTTTTAAACTTTTCTATACTCTCACAAAATTTGAAAGCTCTAAGTTTAAAAAACACAGAAATGTCGTAACTTTTACGTTCGTTTTTATTCACATCCCAATGACAAATCATTAATTTAAACTGACTTATCTCAGAAGGATAAAATAACTAGTTTGACTTCATTTAAAATTCTAAGGTGTTTTTTTCTATTGTGCCTAATATTTGGAAATTTTTTCACTTGTTGCTAATAGTACATGGAATAAAAGTTGTTATGCATTTTTCAATCAAAGCAATATTCACTTTTTTAAAGATAAATGAACTTAGAATTTACACATTTTTTATGGAATTTTCAATAAGCATTAATAGAAAGAAGTATCTTGCGTTTACCAATCATGTTATCACAAAACCCATACCAACTTTTGTTATACATAGTTTGACGTACTTGTGAATCAAATTTCATATATGTACGTTAATTTTTGTAGGAGGAGTAGCATTTTAAAATCACTTCATAAGTTTCAAGTTTTTCCCTTAAGAAATTAAATGGTTTATTTTTATAAAATTTTGCGCACAAAATCTGTTTTATATCATACATACACATGAAACAACAACAATAAAATTATAAAAACCATTAAATGAAAATATTTTGTGTAAATCGTACCATGACCCCTTAAATACTCGAAAAATTATAAAAAGCAATTAACTCGCTCATACGTAAACCTTTTTTAAGCTATTTCAAGGGTTCCTGAAGAATATTGCGCAAAAAGAAAAAAAAGAATTAAGTCTCATCCTTTCCCTTTTTCTATTTTTCATTACTTAAAAATTCTCTGAAAGAATTTTCTTTTCATTTCATGGGATTTAATATCAGCATTGTGTTTTAAAATCTGTTCTAAAATAAGAGACGTCTAATGGAGAAGTAACAACCTAAAACCATGACATAAAAATATTCGCATTTTACATATAAATAGCTTGTATTACGTTTCGGAAATTTCTCAGCAAAGGTACTTTATATATTAGAACGGCCATTAGTTACTTCAAACAAATCAAATATTTCTCTCCATATAATCTAGCTCGATCGTAATGAGGTCTTCGAACTAGAAAACTTATCCTATAACTATTTTCAAGTCAACGAACTCGTGATTGATTTTACTAGATGGAAAAAGTTTGAAAATGCCATTTTTTTTCTCTTGTCTCCGAGAAATTTAAATTTTGCTTGAGAAGTTTGAACATCTCTGAATATGCTGGATTTTTTTCTTTCTTGATTCCGGTTTCTTCAAGAATTTTCGAGTAAAAAAATATATATGGAAGTAATTTTTTGTATTTTTTATTTTCATATTAGGGGTATCAAAACTGATGAAGGAAAGCTATGTTTAAATTAAAAAGAGCATTCCTCATTTTTTTTTATTTATATTTCCGTAGAATTCACATATATCACATTGATTGCGTCTTTTCGAGTGTTTTTTCGATTAAAAAAAATGCACGCTTCTTCTTACAATATTAGCTTTCTTGATTTTTCTATTTTTTTTACCATTTAACATTTAAGGTAATCATTCTGGAAATACATAGACGTTTTTAAATTTCTGTAGGTTACTGAATGACTAGTAATAATGATATGATAAAAAGTAAATAAATGGTATATACGTAATATTACTTCAGTTACAGCTATAAGTATAGTAGAAAAATTAATCCATTAAAAAAATATTTAAAAAGTTCTAAATGTTTGCATTTAAATAAATGTTTTTAAAAAATTTCTGATCAATTATAGAGGATTATATTATTAATTATTTAATTTATAGGTAAAAGGCTCGTTTTCTAAATGAATACCGCTTTGAAATACGACGACTGCGGCGCTGCGATCAGCTTTCTAGAACATGTGTTATAATTGTTTGCATCTATTCGATATAGCCGATAGGTTTTGTTGCGTGAAAAAAATTATACATAAACAGGACCACGCTAAGCTTCATTCTTAGCCTGGGAGCATTCACGCACTCAATACTAACATTACTGGTAGTGCGGTATCCTTTTCTTATACTTATTTTTACTGTTAACGATAAAAACTGAAATTCCATTAAATAATTTAACTAAGAGAAAGTACACTAACTACTTTCAAGGAGTTTTCTATTTTTCTTTGATGATTTGAGAAAAACATTTCTCAAATGTACACGACTTTAATAAAAGATACTAATCACATACACTTTTTGCTAACATTACAAGAATGATCTATGCAGGCAAAGCTGTCTTATTTTGTTCAAGTTATTGTAGTTTTCTTGTCCTTTGATGATCGACGATTATCATGTTGAACTTTTTCCAGGCCTCAGTGTGTCTTGTGGTACAATTATGGCTTCATACCTTTATTGGTGGAGTATTTTAGGTAGCATGTGAAAATTTTCCTTTCATTTCATACGTCCATTGCTTTGCCTCTACTTTCCCTATTATGATTAATATTCATTATTTCATCAGATTCTTCCCTTGCTTTATCAGTTTCAACTTCATTGAATAGAGATCGTAGTTGACCATTTCTTTTTCTTTTTTTTTAATATTCTATTCATTTACATTTATAAACTATAATGAGCCGTACCACACAGTAATTTAAACCACTAAGTCAGGGGTATTCAAACTTTTTTTCTGCTGGGCCGTATACAAATGTCAGCCATTTCACGAGGGTCGCATACAAATGTTAGTTATTTCGCGCGGGCCGCAACATGAGGATAAATGGGAGAGGGGGAGAAGTGCTTTAAGATCAAGATAACATTGGAAATTTAAAATGTGGAAAATTGATCACAATATTATAACTCCTGTTTTGCTTTTTTTAACTATTATTTTTTATAATTTTTATTTTTGTTACTAACACAAAATTAGAAGCACTTAAGAAACACTCCTTCACAATTTATCCATCGGTAAACGGTTTCATATGATTACCAATAATATAACAAACTTCATGGGATGTCATTCTTACCTCTGTGATATTACCACTAACAGAACACTTTATTGCTGCCGCAAAGATTATTCAAGAAAGCCTATTTATCATCTCTTGAAAAAGATCTTCGAGAAAAAGTGTCATTGAGTGATTAATGTTTATTGGTATTTTTTAAATAAAGCACTTTCGTGACAAAGTAAACAATTACTGATCCATGTTTATTTTTCACTACAAAATAGTCAACTTCCCTATCGCCTTGAAACGATATATTTTCTTCGGATATTTTTCGCTTGCAAGATATGAAAGATAGTTAAAATTTAATTCCACCCACTGTTCATTCCACTGTTGTCTGTTATCACTAACCGTAACTCTTCCAAATAGAAAAAGAATATCAATTCGTATCCGTACGACACCGACAACAAAAAACAAAATTGATATATCTGATCTCTTGATAAAGAATTTCCCACCAATTTTTTTATACAATGTTCTTAAATAAGTGAATTTCTCAGAGCAATGGGCCATAACCGGGCCACTTAAAAAGGCTCGGCGAGCCACATGTGGCCCACAGGTTGAGTATCGATGATCTAATGTGATGCAAAAAGATCAGCTAGTCCGTTACCTCTTTTAAGATAACCTTTATGTGAAACTGTAAATGCTTTGTCCCATTATGTTCCCATCAAATGTTTTTAAAAGACATTTTGTTGATAAAATCTTAACTTACTTCGCCGTCCATTAAGTACTAAAAATTCATTTTTCGCGGAACGATTTTAATAAAATATTCGTATATTTTATTAATAGAAAGCTTCTCCCCCACCCATAATTCGATTTCAAGTAGAGTAAAATCAAGCGTATTATGAGAGAGTGTGACGGGCTCACGCGTCTTTTCATGAACATGTCCTTTGGGTTCTTTGGGGCCAGAATTAATGGCAACTCTTTTCCAACCAAACCCAAGAAGTGAAGCGTGAAAGAAAAATGCAAATTAGGAAGCTTTTAAATATCAGAAGTTAGAGTAAACGGTGTGTCAATTTGGGGAATGTTATGATAATCAATGATTCAAGCGTGAAGAGGTTTGAGAAATATTAAGTGACAGCTAACAGTAGCTATTCCTGACATAGAGCCATTAGGTCAAGGTGCATACCTTTGCACTCCAGTAAATACGCAGCTTCCAGTAAGATTGGATCGTAGATCGAGATTAAGGTAGGATTGACTATTTAACATTAGGATGTGTGATAGTATTGGAATTGAGTTTAGGCGAGTTAGTTATTGATAGTGGTCCGGGTTACGTTATTTCGGTATTATATATATTGTGTGTTTTTATCCACCGTAGATTCTCTCCCATTTATTATTATCTAATCTGTTAGAAGTTTAAGTTTAAGGTCTTCACATAAAGTCATATTAAGATCATGGAAACCTCTAGTTCTTTCGTTATTCCTACACCTCTAGCTCACGCTGACAATCAAGGAGAAAGACATCCGAAGGGGGCAACTTTACAAGAGTGTACTCGATTCTTTAGTGCTTTTAAAAAAATGAGGATAATTTCCTCTGTTCTATAATATATTTAACCAATCTTAGTACATCAGCGAATTTTTGGCGCAACACGTGCCGAAAGAACATAGGAAATAAAAATAAAACAATAAGCACATAAAAAAATGGGATCTACACCATCCTCACTACCTACGAGCTCCCTGCGCCGAGATCGGGTGGAATGATAGGTGTAGCCACAGGGTGACCAAGCTGTCCAAGCAGTCAGCACGCAGCCAGAGGAACATGTAATTTCGCAGGACCTGAGGGCAGAGGGTACGTATGTCGAATCGCCTTTTGATTCCGGCAAACAATAATAGGGCTCCACTTCACGGTCGTTGTCGTCCAAACAGCTGACATCTGAAGAGAAAAAGAAGGGTAATTAGTGCAAAAGATTCTTTCTGAGATATACTATTCTATTGAAATACATCGCATTTTGAGTACCACAGAAGTGAAGCATAATAAGGTTGACAAATGGCATTGCCTGTAATGCAGCGGTTCTTACGCTTTCGATCACCACGGCCCCTCTTTATATACTAGGCCGAAATCACGGATCCCCCATGATTTTGAACACCCCTCCCCGACTTAATATTCTTGATCGAAATACATGTTCTAGAACAGATGTCGCCAAAGTGGTGGTCCGCGAGAAAATTTCACTGGTCCCCAGAAAAATGTGAGGAATATATTTACTCATTACATTAAATTATGTCTTAAGATGCATTGAAACATAATTCAATTCATTACAATACGTAAAAGTTATAAAAACGCTACTTCATAGAATAACGCCATTTCATAGGAATGTATAATGCTAAGTTTTTGATATACTTAAAACCATTTTACAGTTTTTATTTATTTTATTATGGTTTATTAATAAAACTTTCATAAATTTGGTTACAATTAATAGTTTCATTTTATTAACAAGGTACATTTTATGAGATCACAATTTTTTTTTTATAAATCTATTTAACACTTTAAAAAATCTTATTAGTGGTCCGCGGTATTTAAATTATGAATTTACTGGTCCGTGAGGTCAAAAAGGTTGACGACCGCTGTTCTAGAAGAGATTTTTCCCTGTGTGACAATTAAGTGATGCATTCTTATAGAATGGCACATTTTTCAATTTTTCCACGGGGCTTTTCAGAGTCTTTAAAAAAGGAAATCTTAAAGTTACACAGGAAACTCCGCGGACCCCTAGAAAGATCCAGGGGTCAGCGGACCACAGTATAAAAACCGCTGTTGTAATGGATGAATGAGCGCTTGGTTTGCAATAAAATGCTACCTTTGGTCGGGTGTGGTTGAAGTAGTCTAGAGGTCATGGTCACGGACTCGTGGTCGGTGAGCCATAAGTTCGAGCTCTAGTGCCGCTGAAGACTCGTCGTGTGGAGGAGCTGATGGACGTTTAATTAGACAAGGTATTAAGTTCTCCCGTTGGTGTGGAAATTTGAAGAGGGGATGTCAATTCAGGTGTCGTCGTCACTTGACCATGGTTTAAAATTACGAAGTCGTCACCAATAACCCTCCTGTTGCATTGTAGCGAGAAGCTAAAAAACACCCACTCTCGTCTGGAATGTCGTTATCATTGCTGTGTATGAATGAAAAAAAATTGGACTATGACTCACTTCTTAAATAAATGAATAATCATTGTCTTTTTGGGCAGTTCATAGTTTATTTTTTATATTTTAAGATTGTGTTTTTCGCTCAATTTTTAAAATTTTATTTATTTACATGCTTTTGCCGACTGTTTGCAAATTAGAATATATGTGAATTAATTGATTCACATCGTCATATTGTAGAAAACTGACGAGCTGATATGAGTAAACTTATATATAGGGTGTCTACAAATTAGCCGGATAATTTCGTAAGTTAAGAGTGTCCGAAATATTAAATTAAATTAACCCATTTAAAATCAGACGAGTAGTAATATATTCTAAGTTTATCCATAGTTGGTGTTAAGTGTCATAACTGATGCTCAATCTTTTAGTAAGCGGTAATTATTATTTGATCGACATTACGATAATAGACGTTCAACGGCTCTGAAAAAACGAAATGTTCTCTTTGGTTTCATAAAAATCATTCTGCCATGCAAGTACGTAAAAATTTTGTTCAAAAATAAGAGAAATAAACTATTGTTTAAAAAACAAACAAACTGAAAACACGCTTTTATAGTTAGTCGAACTAAAAAGTAAAACATAATTCTTAATATAAGCATAAAATAATTCACGCGAAAATTAATGGCATTGTGGTTAAAGCGTAGGGTGGTCGACATCAACCGTCATAATTTTTTACTAGTTCTATTCCGAAATGCACAGTTAAAGTAAAAAAGGAGTACGAAGCACCCCACACGCTTTTACTTTTTTTAATGGCATAATTATTCATATTAATCATTTTATTTTTATATAAAGAATTATACACTGCTGGCCACCGTAAGTGCAACATCAAGAAAGACAAGAGACAGCACAACAAAATTTATTTTGTAGGTAACATGTTGTGATCAAGTATTAAATGATTAAATTTATAGACTTCTGTGAAGTGTGGTTCCTGCCAGAATCAGCAGCCAGAGTAGCCGCCATTGTTGAAGATCACCGCTGCCACCCACTTCGGCATTGATTCAAAGAGACTTAGGATGTGTTCTTGGAGTACAGCAGACCAAACAGCTTCCACACGTTGCCAAAGTTGATCTGGTGTGGCAACTGGGGGTGTAATCTGGGTCAATCGTTGAGCAACCATGGACCAAATGTTTTCTATCGGTGAAAGATCCGAAAAGCGAGCCTGCCAGGGAAGCAATTCAATCTGGTGATTGACGAAGAACCCTTGTGGACAATGCGTGCCACGTGTGGTCACGCATTATCTAGTTGAAATATGGCTGTGGCCAAGCCCTGAAGGTAAGGAAGGACAACTGGCTCCAACTCCTCGGAGATGTAGCGCTGGCTGTTTAAAATACCGGCAATGCGTACTAAAGGAGTGCGACAGTGATATTCAATACCACCCCGTACCATAACACCCGATGCAGGACCAGTGTGGCAGTGCATAACGCAGCTGTTCAGCATCCTCTCTCCAAGGTGGCTCCAGACTTGAATCCGACCATCGTGGTGTTGCAGACAGATGCGTGA